>JAODXP020008272.1:0-88603 GCA_027497455.2 Sardinella longiceps | reverse complement strand
TGCGGTCTCTGAGCGCTTTTCTAGTTCTTTATAGGCAGTAGACATGCACAAATCTGGGCTGATCGAACCAATTCATGACCAGAATTTTGGAACAGACTGCTTGGGTTTAGTCTTCACAGGTTCTGTTAACTTGAAGTTCAGATTTTCACTTCATTAAACCATAAACCTTTTTAGAATACCCCTCTGATAGTATTACAAGAGTTCCACTATATAGGCTACTGTACCTTGGGCCATATGAAAGTTTTCCATTATCCAGTCTAGGGCTGCAACTAACGACTATTTTGGTAGTCGACTAATCTTTAGATCAATTTTTCGATTAGTCACCGATTATCGATTATTCTTTTAGTTTTTAGTAGAGTTAAATATTGTTTTGATTTTATTCGAAATCACCCTAGAGAGTACTTAAATCAGGGGTAAAAGCCAAAAACAATTATTATTATTATTGTTATTATTATTATTATTATTATTGTTATATTTTTATTATTATTATTGTTGTTGTTGTTATAATATTATCATCATCTTCTTTACAAATTGAGCAGTGTATTTATTTGCAACCACCATCACATGCAGTGTTTCCAGTAGCCTGACTGAAAACCTATATGTAGCAAAAATGGCTTGCCATAGGCACGTACATACGTCTTGTTTTGGGGAGCAAAAAAAACGGTAAAAAGATATTTTTCTCTTTCAAGGTTGTCAGTGTATCCACACACGCTTCATCATGAAATAGGACTTATTCCTCATTCCACACGAGTTTTTGCATGCTTAAGATGTTACATTCTGGGATTTTGGAAGACTGTCAGATTGTTTAGCTGTTCAGTCTTGTTTACTTTGAGTGTTAACGTTACTGTCAGAGCAAGTGAACTTGCGATCGCTAAGCTAGGCTACTTGCACCTATCGTCTGCACCTTGGGAATTACAGTGTTAAGGTATGTTTTTACTTGTGGTTTAAAATTAAATAGCCTAGATCAAAGAAAACTTTAACAAGAAAACCCTTTCAGTTTCTAGCATATTAGCGAGCTAGGTGCTTTGCTCATGTTTAAAACTTTTAGCTTAATGTAGGCTACAGGCAGGCTTTGCTGTTCAGCAGAGTTGCAGAGACGCAATCTGCATTGCTTCTGATGCATAGGCTAATGTTGAAATTGTGCTTTCTGAAGCAGCACCAAAATCCAAAAGTTTATTTTTGCCTGATAATAGCGGTCTCAAGTTTACGAGCTATTTACGAGCAGTCTTGCTCAAATTGACCCAGGGTTTTTCTCATCATTCATGTTTATTGCAGGTATCTTAGTGGAAAGATGAGGTTACTGCCCCCAACACTTCCGGCAGGGAATTGCAGTGTTCTAAAGAGTCGAGTGAAATCTTTCAGGTCGTCTCTGCATTAGTGAAAATCAACTTTTAACATGCAAATTATATGTAGCCTCATAAATATGACGACTAGGCGACTACAAGATTTTGCGTCGACTACGTTTTATAGTCGACGTCGTCGACGTGTTCGACTAATCGTTGCAGCCCTAATCCAGTCACAGCTTTTTTTGTGTGTACAATTCAGATCATTAAAAGTGGCAACTCACCATGCCCTCAAGAATCTTGCCAAAAACAACATGCTTCCCATCAAGCCATGGTGTCTGAACAGTTGTGATGAAAAACTGGGATCCATTGGTATCTTTTCCAGCATTTGCCATGCTCAGCCATCCAGCACCATAATGTTTCAGCTTGAAATTCTCATCTGGGAAACGGTCTCCATAAATGCTTTTCCCTTAAATTCAACAAAGTTTCTATTAAGTTTGTGATCCATTTTGCCTTTATTTTAAAAATTTTCCATGGCACCTGATAATACATTACAAGACTTTTAAAGCAAATGAAATGGTAGGACAAAAAGTGCAAATCTTGATGAACTCACCTCCTGTGCCATCTCCTCTGGTAAAGTCTCCACCCTGAATCATGAAGTCTTTAATTACACGGTGAAACTTACTGCCTTTGTACCCAAATCCTTTCTGTTTGGAAAACAATTTGGATTTCAATTAGTTAGTTCACTTGTTTCGAATAGGCCCACCACTGCACATTTCGTCATAACCTTTTCTGTACACATAGTCCTCTTGTTAAGCCTACCTCTCCAGTTGCCAATGTGATGAAATTTTCAGCGGTTTTTGGCACAGTTTTCCCAAATAATCCAATCACAATCCGACCAACATCTTCATCACCAATTCTTATGTCAAAGTACACCTGAGGGAAAAAAGATATATACTAAATTTTAAGAACATGCTGACAGCTGAACCACTGACGAACATTTGGATTGCATCCACATCAGGCTTTGGTTGATTTTGTCATCACAAATGTCGACAAGCAAAGTAGCCTAGAGACATAGAATTATGCCAAAGACAAAAAACATGTCAGCAAAACTAATTACATCATAGGCTTTAAAAGCAAAACCATGGATAAAGATGAGTACATGGGCAGGACTACTGTCTGGACTAGCTAACTTTACACTAAATGTTTATCAGGACAGATGCAAGAAATGTTGTTTCAGGATCAGCAATAAATCGGGATTAAATCAAATGTTCATAATATACTATAATTAATAAAATATACTGCCAGCACTTATTGTTGCAAATGATGAAGTCCGAAGTGAAGAGACTTGTACTTCCAATGATGAGATATAACACTGAATATAACATCTTTAGATAAGAAAAATACTTATTCTGAAATCGCTAAGAAATTGCTGTAATTATAATTGACTATTCAGATGGCCCTCCAGATGTTGGCAGTGTCCCCCAGCTCATTTGAGTTTGAGACCCCTGCTGGTCTGGAAAACGATTTAAAAATTCCTCTTTCCAAGACTTTCGAGACTTGAGCCAGCACCCTGTAATGTTCGTCCAAACCCAAGCAAGCAAACAGATCAGACCAAACATCTGTGCGCATTATTCCATTTTACCTGGCAGATCTGTTGTTGGTAAGAATTGTTCTGACATGTATTTATCAATCTTCGATTTTCTCTCGACGCTAACCCCGCCCTCGCGTTACGGACACCGTCAGTAGTGAGACGTGGCTCCCTTATTTGCGACTTCAATTCAGATTTGTGGCAGTTTCGGTCTCAAGTCAAAAATATCTTTGCTTCATTGATTGATGCACAAACATATCCCCCCTTCCACAAGGAATAAAGTTGAATACAAAGAAGTGAGCGCAGGAAATGCGACCTGCTAGTCTTAATTCATCATAATACAGAACAGTAGTATGGCTAACGATGGCCGACATTTAGCTTAAGCATACCCGGTAACTTAGCCGACGTTTCTCTTGAAGTTACATGCATGTTGCACATTCTCTTGATAGCTAGAAAATGTGCACCATTCCATAACGTGGGTTAGTGGACTCCAGTTAAATACGGTGTTAGCGTTGGTCGACTGAATTTATTCTGATAAAATACACTGACGGTACAAAAGACTGTTGCTTAACACATTGATAGAGCTAGTAAACTGGCTCCCTCTTTCAGCCTAACGTTACTGTTAACGTTACCTTAGCGGTGACTTTGGGGCCCTTTTTTTTCTCATCTGCCTCGGAACCGCCTGGGAAGACAAGAAATACCACCGACCCGGCGATTATGGTGACTGCAAGTAAAAACTTCATCCTCCTCTCACAAATTCGAACCATGAAAAAGATAGTGTAGGTTTGTCGAGATATATTTGTAGCTGGTTAGAGTAGGAGGAGAATTCAGAAAAGATGAAGGCTCTTCCCTTGGATAGGACCAGCTGTGTAATAAGGTGCTCGCCTGTAGCCAATAAGAATTTGAAACGCGTAAAAAGGATGCAGATTTTGCAAGAGCCAGACGCGCGAGGAAATGTATTTCCGCGTTCTCTCCTTGCGTTTCACAAAAAGGAAGCAGGAAGTAAATCGGAAGCTTGTAGTTTTTAGTGCAGAGATATGGGCTAAATTAGTTTTTTCTTTGTAACGTTTTCAGCCAACATACCCTGTAGTAACTAAATCTGGTCTTCAATAGTATATCTCAGATTGATATAAGTGTTCATTTCTTTCCTTCAATATTTTGGATAGGATTAGAAAAGCCACACGTCTTAAGCCTTACAATATAAGTGTCTCTGTTACAGTTCAATGTGCATGCAACAACTTGTCCTAGAACTGGCAAAACAGCTAAGCAGTGGGAAGTGCCTTGAGAACCCAAAGCTCACTCGGCCTTATCTACAGCCAATATCATTAGTCCAGTTCATAATGTCATTTTGTCGGAATTTTGGGGGGGATTATGAAAATCATACATTTTTGGAAAGGTAATTACATACGGAGTCAGAAAATACATGTTTGCATTTGCCCAGATGAAGGGAATAGTGGAATACATGGGAATAATGTTAAATTCCCATTGAAATCAATGGGACAGGTTGTGGATTTTGATTGAAACTACATTTTGATCTATGAAGCATGAAGGGGAAACTAACTCACCCTACATCCCATATATTTTCTTAAAGCTTACACCTTCAGGTTGTAAAGTAACATGGCAAGGTGTGACAGTGAGGCATGCCCCACACTCCTTGTTACAATAAAGCCCAAAATTAAGAATTATTTATTTTTTTTAAATTGACTTTTTGATGACATTTATGACAGGGGCATTTAGGGGAAACATTAGACCCCATAGACCATATATTTTCTGAGAGCTTATGCCCTCTAGAATTTCACCAATAAGGTGCATTTTTCATACCAAAGTGTCTATGGAATGTAGTTCAAAGTAATTAACCTTGATAAGTCGTACCTTTTTGGAAAGCAGCAGGCCTCAGGATATCAAAAAACATGAAACAAGACAGGTTCCACCCCCTCCTCCCTTTGATATTCACTTATAGATCACTTGGTTCTGGTGATTTTGGCATATTGCCAATACATTTGGACCTAGAACATTAAGAAAACTGATTCACCCTGTTTAGTACAGCTTTTCTGAAAGTATACTCCCACAGGGCGTCATTAAATATAAATTAAGACAGGTCCCAACCTCCTCATCTCTTCACTACCCATGAATACAATTTGTATTAGTAGTATGGGTACAATATTGCTCATTTGCATACTACAATTAATTTACAGAAAAACTTGTAATACAAAAAAATGCTACTTTTCATGTATACCTTCACTGTATAAAGTTTTATCTCGATTGGACTTCAGGGGGGAAAAAAAGCCTAGAGATGTAGGCCTATTATTTTATATTGACCATTTTTTAAACTTAAATACGGCCAACATATAGACATCTGAGTAAATGCAAACATTGATTTTCTGATTCCTTAGACAATGACCTTTCCAAAAATATTATAGTTTACCTAATCCCCAAAGAATTCCCCCAAGGGCCAAAATTTTGACATAAGGAACTGGACTGCATGCTTCTGGCACATTGTTTTTGAATATATCCGACCAACTTTAAGTCTTTGGTCCTTAAAAAAGGTTAGTCTATGTGACAAAATTCTCAACAACTGAGAGGAGTTGGACCAAAGCTTCATACTTTCAGTAATGGCAAGCCTCAAGTACCTTGAGCAGCTCTTGCTGAAATTGACTGAAGTGGTACTGTAAGGTTGTTTTAAGGACTGGATTGTGAATGCCCATAGCAAGCCTACATAAGTATCTTATAGCTTTTATTTCCACATTATTTCATGCACTGTGATGCAAGAGGACTCATTTACAAAGTTACAAAGCACTGTATGAACTTGAGTAGTGGCAGTAGAGTAAGTAGGGTAGGGTTGAGTAGTGGCAGTAGACCGAGTAGGGTGGTACACCTGATAATTAACTTAGCTAGGTTCATTTAACCACCTACTCAGATACTCTCCAGGGGTCCAGGGAACTCATCTGGTGAGATTGAAGACATACCCAAGAAAATATACACGTAGATGAAAAAAAAAATGTAGGGGTGCAATTTATTGTTTGCTCAGACAGTAATGCAATTATGTACAAAAATATACAATGGAAAAAATATCAATCTAAATCATTTAAAACGGCTTAAAAATGAAGAGGCACACTTCATTCATCCTCTTCATCATCTGACAACGGTCTTGCTCTGTGAAAAATAAATAATAAATAAAATACATGGTCACCTTAAACCCTTATGTCCTTGCCCGATAACGTTTTCCCCTCCATTTTACACAATTCCACAATTTGGATTAGGAGTCCTCCTATTCATTTTAGACAGGGGTAAGGTAAAAGGGTTAAGACAGCATGGCCTATTCACACAAGGACTTTCCCCAAGACCACACTTCTGAATAGGAGCTTATATACAGCAGGAGTTATAGCTCACATTTTTGTGCACACATGGAAAAATGGCACTGGTCCTTAAAGTAGTCCTACACTAGACCATCCTAAAGCTATTTACAAGGTTAAAAACAAACATGTACCAACATTGGTTTTTTAAAAATTACATAATCTTTCATATTTCATAAACTTAAAGACTTTTAAAGAGCATTTTATGACCGATGATCGACAGGTCCAATCGTCAAGATTTTGGTGTTTAGGCTATCGTTGTAATTCATCCTAGACAACCCAGAAAATGGGCTAAAAGCACTAAAAACTTCTTTAATGGCTGCAGCCATCAAATATTTACCTCCGCCAAGGAGATTATGTTTTCGCCGGTGTGTGTGTGTACAACATAACTCGAAAAGTACTGCGCAGATTAGGATGAAATTTTCAGGCAACGTGTGTATTGGGACGAGGAAGAACAGATTCGATTTTGGTGGCAATCGGTGACCCAGAACACCATCTGTGGCCACATTGTCTTGGCGGAGGTCTGCGCTCTCCGAGCGCTTTTTAGTTTTGGAATGGATTCTTCCATTTTTATCAATGAATAGTGTATCAATACTGCATTATACGACATGAAAGGTCTTAAAATAACCAAGCGATTGATGATGTGTTTTTATGTTTCCAATTGTTGGATCAAAGCTCAAATTCACAAAACTTGCTTGCATCCAATTGAGAACCATGACAACTTCACAAATAGGGAGGGAAAGTGAGCCATACTATTGTAATTGTACACCATCTATATAAATTTAGCACAGAAAGTGAAAAAACATGATTACAGCCCATTATAGCATCCCTTTAGTAATACCATTATAGCACCCCTTTAGTAATACCAATCAGTAAAGTGCTTTATATAAATTATAGCTTGTAAGCATCGGGTAGTCATGGAATGAGCAACCTGGCCAAACATGTGAGTAGTGCCAGCCAAAAAATTGCCAAAATGGCCAGTACTAGTGTTCTGCTTCCATTCACTCTTGTTTTGAGCTTCAAACACTGCCAGTCACAGGTGTGTGTCTAAATCAGGGGTCTCAAACTCCCGGCCCGCGGGCCAAATCCAGCCCGGGTCCGGTCCAGATCCGGCCCGCGAGTTGGTGTCAAAATTATAATAAAATCCGGCCCTGGAGAGAGGTGCAAACATATGTCCCGACGAGTGCGCCCATTCATCTCAGTCACACTATTCGAAATTTTAATCCTACTGAAATCATAAGGACATCTTTGGAATCTGCACAAACTGACCTTTCCAACAGTGCTAGTAGTTAGTTTCTGAGATGAACGCTCGCAAGATAATTAGCGTTGAATTTGTATCAAAATTATGATCACCAATAAGTTCTGCGTCCATGTCATATATTGTTCTCTGTGTAGCAGTCGTCTTTTTGATAAACGGTTCTTGAGTAATCCGATCATGAAATCTTTGCATCGTCTTCTCAAAATAGATGCCTTGAAAATGTCAAAAGTTGTTTTTAGCTCCCTGTTTGTCAGGACTAACTTTTAACTAATTGTTTGTCAGGACAGATGCTAGAAATGTTGTCTAAAGATCCATTAATACTAATAATGACAATTCATAAAATAATGTCAGCACTTATATTTTTGCAAATTGCAGTCATAGAATACCTTTTTCATGACTCTTATATTACCAGATTCCAGACAATCTCCTATATTTATTTGAAAAGTAGGTAAAGTAGGCAATGCATTCAATGATGATATAGGCCTAACATTGAATATCACATCTTTAGATTAAAAAAAAAACACGCTAAATAATTGCAAAGTTTAGAAAATAAAATAAAAAATGTGTTGTACCTTAAATACAATTGACCGCTGAGGTGGCCCTCTAGTCAGATAATGTCGACTGTAGTGGCCCCCAGCTCATTTGAGTTTGAGACCCCTGGTCTAAATTAGCACCTGAACTTGATTCCTGGAATTTGTTGGTTTTCTGGTACTGGAAAGATGACACATTTGTCCCATCACGATAGGGCCCATGTAATAGGGGAACTCGGGATTTGCGCAAAGGTGTAATGATTTAATGTGCAAGTTCCAAAGACTTGATTAAATAATATTGCTTTGTAAAAATGTATCACATTTTGCATGCGCTTCTAAACTCAATAAGTGTAAGTCCATGTTAACTTATTTGTGAAACATGTCTACATATCGCATGAATGAAAAACTTAACAAAGGCTATTTGTCCTTATTTTTAGGTTTTGAAAAAGTAAAAAAGCTCGTAGGCCTATCTACTGAAATAAATCATGTAAGAATTCGGAATAAGCCATATGTGCAGGAAGGGGAGACAGCGGCAGACTCAGAGCTGTATGTGTATGTGACTCTCGGCATCACGGGGCGCGCCTCTGGGAGAGAACTATATGGAGTGACCGTGTTGGTGCGTCTGCTCTATTCTTCTAAATATCATAGGCCTACTTGGGCATTATCAGAACTGGTAAAATTGCAAATGCCGTAACTAGCGCTAGTGTTTAACTATTGTTACTGGTAACATAATCAGCTAGCATAGGCTTTTAAGCAATTTGAGACGCTTGGTGAACTAGCCTGAACATGCGGATGCTGTCTGCACAGGTGGACCATGTGTCCGAGTCCATATACGTTGTTCTCTTTACCCAACATTAAATCAGCCTATCTTCAATGAAATGTTCCCTCGCTAGCCGTCTTTACGCACACAAAGCTTGGTTTTCCGGCATCACTAGGCTACCTCACAGCCTACCCAAAACATGTGGTTGATTTGTTTCTGTGTTTTATACTAGTAGTCCAACCACTTGCATTTCCAACATAGGATTTTTTTTTTTTTTTTTTTTACTAATTTTCTCCCACCTCATCCTGAAGCCTACTGGCACCCCCCTGGGAGAGTCTCCACGCCCTCCCCCCAAGGTAGTAGATTAATCCATAGATATTTTCTTCAATTAGGCAATTATCAATTACTGGGTATTGATTTGATTTTTATTCAAAACGACTGCTAAATTTATACTTTGGTGCTGGTGCCCAAACAGCCTACACATTGGGAGAGGGAGAAAAAAAAAAAACACACACACATTTTCACATTTAAACCCGTAACCCATTTTGCTGAACAAGAGCTCCAAGAAAACTAGGCTACTGTGCATGGGGACACATTGATACTCACTGTACACCATTCTGCTTTAACTTCAGTTTTAGCGATCACTTTAGCCTCTACTGTAATGTAGAGACAGTACAACTTGCAAGATGCAACCTGCAGAGGCATAAGGCACCAAAATCCACACTACTGCCCCAATCACTTCCGGAGGTACATTGCATTGTTCTAATAAGTTATTTGTTAAAGGGGAAATGTCTAACAAAGTGATTACAATTATGTTTTTATGCAGTGTTTACAAAACTGCTTCACATAAAAACTGTCAAAGTAACATGCTGGCGTATAGGCCTATTTGGCCTGTTTTCACCTTATATCCTATAGATGTCTCCACTGAGTAGCCTATTTTTTCTGGTTAAGATCACCTTAGCAGTCTATGATTAAGCCGCGTACACATACATCGCCACTCGCCCACCGCTAAGCGAGGAGGGACAACGTATTGTCAATGAGTTTGAGCGATGCAAGTAAAAAGACAGGCGAGTAGCTACCAGCGAGGCGATGTGGGCGGGTACGGAGATAAAATTATTTTAACTTTCAGCGATGCGAGTAAAGCGAGTAACCAATGAGAATGGAAGATTCCATTGATTAACAGTTAACTGAAGCAGCGAGTTACATGGAAAACTTACGTTTGTAGACAAAATATCTCTTGTTTTTGCAAACTGTGGTTCATAATATATGTGAAACATAATAAATGAGTGAACTGTAAGCATTTTAAACGTAACGGTATGCACAGGCGTGTGATTATAACTTGTAACGTGTTCTTCTCCGATACTTCGGCAGTGACCAATAAACAAATCGATACCTTGGTAACAAGCGAGTGTTTCTCAGCGAGCTAGCTAGAGGCGAAGGAGCGAGTAACGACGTATGTGCACGGGGCTTTACTCTGGATCACACGTAGATCTGCGAGTGATCTCATGAATCATCTTAACACTTTGAATGTCAGAAACGTTATATGCCGTTATTACTTGTCATGCGTTGAGTGCCAAAAACGTAATGTTACGTTTTTGCCTTTTTTTTTAATTTACGAAAATAGAAACCCTCACACAGGTTATATATGATTTTTGGAACTCTGTGATAAATAGAACTGAAATAAATTACGATCGGAAACTCATAAAAACTCACGATCTGCACATTTTGTCTGGACATTTTCACATCACAAGGCAGCATTTGATTACTATTGCAGCATTTGTATCAAATAATGCACGTCATGTCATGTTGTCCTTTCGCGGGTTCGTCACTAGATGGCAGTCTCAGGGCCGAGTGGAGTGAGTGACGGGCCGCGACGCGCATGCAAGAGGCCTTGTCAGAGTGCCGAATATGTCGGTGATATCTCCTTTTCTAGAAAAAAACAAGGATTTTGATGAAAACTACCCACTGTTTAGCTTGGGATTTCTCAGGAACGGAGGCATGTAGAAATAAACGGTTTTCACCCACTGAGAGCTCAGAGTCTTACCTTTCAAATGACCCATAGTATGTGTCCATAGCTATAACACAGAATACGCTGTGGCTCTATAAAATTAGGCAACAGTGGCCTGGATTGCTGGCACTCTGGGCCAAAGCTTGTTAAAAACACCTGGCAACCAATGTGTTAAGCAACAAACGTTTCGGGAAATGGTCCGCAAGTGTTAAGATGGTCTTACGTGCGAACCTGCAAACTATTTAGGTAAGCAGGCCTACATGTGACATCATCTGTAGCTTACCACGCAGGTACTACTCACAAAGCAAAACAACAAGTCCACACAAGTTTAGTAATTTAAGGATTTAGGATGGATGCAAGTTAAACAAATTGAAAAATTCAGAGCGTCATTTGGATGGGGTCTCAAATTTACTACCTCGTAGATGACGCTCCTCTTACCTTACTGGCCTTAATTTGACCCGAATTCATTTCACTCTACAGATAAAATTTTACGGAAGTAAAGAACTGCAGGAAACCCTGGATTAATATAATGCTGCCATGCACTTGCATTGGATATTGTTCATTTACATTAAAAATCAAGATATAGTGTACTGGAGGAAGCGAAGGCAAAGAAGCATGTGTAGTGCCTGCGAGTGACTAGGTCTGCGCGTCTCATAATTAAGATGATGGGTGATAAATTTTAGGCAACATGAGTTTTCACTTGCTGCAGCTGTACCTCTTACGCCAAAGTGGTTGCCATAACACTCACCGATACAACTACCACACTGCTGGATGAATGCTGCACACTCACTCGAGCTGCACATAGCACTGCAATTTCATCTCAAAACCTAACCATTTTTTTTTCTGCGCTCAGTTTTTCACTGCTCACTCAGAAATAACACCATACCGTGCATTACGGGAGGAGCATTCTCCAACATTGCTGTACTATATCTGATGTAATTCATTGGCATCGCGCACAAAAAAAATGGGTAAAATCTGACGGCCTTGCGTTCGGGCGGAGTTACAAATGCCAGCGAAGCATACCTAAGGTGGCATGGTGTTGGTGTAACGGAGGCCAGCTAGCTCGGCGGTAGTAGCGTACGTGTAAATCCTCATCACCCAATTCCATGGGCGCTTCTAACACGCTGTGTTAGAAGCTCGGGCTTTTAGCCCAGTTGGTTAGAGCGTCCCACTCCCACACTGGGAGTCTGTAGCTTGCAGGGTGGCAGGTTCGAGATCCGTGTGCGGTGCGGACCGCCACCGGCTATATTGGCACAGCTGATGGACACGGCTTGAACAAACAAGCTACATTCATACAACCCATAATAAATAATAATAATAATAATAATAATAATAATAATAATAATAATAATAATAATAATAATAGTGATGATAATACTAATACCGTCTAGGTGCTCTGGAAGCACTGCTGCTACCAGCTTCCTCGTCAGACAGGGGCAGCTCATTCTCCTTCTCAGGCTTCCTGGGAGGTCCGCCAAAGAAATCTCCTATGCCTTTCTGCCATACAGGAGTTGGTCTCGGACACACAGGATTACCACCGGCATACTTATTTTTGGCTGATTAAAGAAACGTGTACATTACCTAGATTTTACTATTACGTACAAAACGTTGTTTAAAATGAAATAATTTATAATCACCCCATTAATAAAGCTGACAATAACCAAACGTTATGAAACCTCACCAGAAGAACTTGCTTGAGAGCTACTGGATGCATTTGCAGAGACGGAGGATCCAAGTGACTTTCTGGGTGCGGATGCAGCGACAGCTGGGCATGAATAATAAAAAAAATATATATATAGTAAATGTGATGTAAATGTAAATCTAAATGTCATAGAACATGCAATGGACCTGGACATGGCTTACATTAAGATAGTGTAAAACGAAATAGTGTCCTAAACAATGGCCAGGTTTTCATGGCGCCAAATGACAGTAACATCAACTAACGTTACGCTGTTAAGGACTGAATGACCGAAACTGGCGCCAGTTTTCCCCCGTTAAATTGTCGTGGGCAATCAAATGTTTACGCTGCTGTACCGAGTATTGTAACGCAACTTAAAATGTGTTGTTCATATCACGACTCCTGAACATCGCTGTATTTTCTTCCAGACTGTTAACGTTATGTGGCTTTTTGCGACAATAAATAACCAACACCATGACCCACAAACTGAACCAGTCCAACCATCAGTTCTTTGGACAACTTCAATTAATACACGGTTTAAATCTTACAACGCAATTCAATTTCGGTTAAACAAACACAGAAAGTGGCTTTTATAAGTGAATGTTTTAACGTTAAGTAGCGAACGTCTAACATCACTGTAACGCTAACGATAAGCTAAAGTTAGCAACAGAACTAGATTTGAGGCAGTAACTTTATGATAGTTAACTTTGGTTAGCCTAACACTAAACTCGTTTTCGGCTCAAAAGTATTAACTTACCCTTTCTGTATGTCCCAGGAACACCATCAGCCTTTGTACGAACCATAGTTGCGTTTAGGATGAGTCGAGAAACAGCAATTTAAAGCCAATTCGACCTTAGTTTGAAAGCTCTGGAGAAAAAGTCTTTCCTGGTTCCCGCCAGGGCTTAAATCTATTGCCTGTGTCGTGTACCGCGTGTACGCCCATTTTAGACTTTTGTTCCACCCCTTTTATCACGCCTGCGCAGATCTGCTTTAAAGAGGAACTGAAGTGAATTTTGGAGTATTTTAACCCTGGTTAACCCTTGGCAAGACACTTAAAACTGATAAAGTTGTCATGACGGAGAAAAGGCCAATTTAGTTTGTTCATTTTGAAACATGGGCGCCGACATACTTGATTTGAACATTCCATTAGATCACTGGCATGGTTGGAGGAATTCTACACTGTAAAAAATATTATAGGCCTACCAGTTTAACTTAAAAACATAAGTTGATTTGCTATTAGAACTCTGAGTAAAATTGAATTGGGTTTTTGAGTTCAGCTCTGGTTAAAAATAATGATCTCTAGTTGATTTAAAGCAGTAGCATATACTGTCTTAATTTAAAAATGTAGGCCTAAGTTCAACAAACATAGGCCTACAACTTATTAGAATGCATAGCCTATGACCTTTACAAGTGAGTGAGTTTAAATTGTTAGTTCTGGTTTGAACAGGGGGTCAGGATTTGGCTAGCTTCGCCAATTAGCATTGCACTTCCTCGTCGCCATTTTCCAGAAATTACATCATATCCGACTCCATTTGACATATGCTGATTGGTTAATGCTACACTTTCAGCCCATGCTAACACGAGCTCCCTGTGCAAATCAGGTGTGTGCCGCCAGAGCCGCCCTCATCTCCATTAGTAACATGGGCCCTCATTGGCCTAGCCTAATGAAATGGAGTCGGAAGTGATGGTGCATTCGAGGAAGCTGGGAGATGGGACTTATGCCACTTGAAGCCTACGAGGTCCAACCTCAAAGCGTTCCAGGCAGACAAAGTGGCTAACGATTGTAATAGGCTATTATTTGCCTAGACGCGGTTCCACTATCAGCAATGTGTGCGTCATCATTTTGTTTACAATTTCATGCCTACCCTAAACTTCACGGACAGATAATACAGCAACATACGATTGTCCTTGTAGAACATATTACATTATATTACACTATTTAGTACAACTAAATGCCGATAAATACAGTCTGGTCTTTCAGTTTATGTAAGAAGTGTCTGTCTGTGGGCGCCGCCATTGTTATGTGATGTCATTCTACTCTATCACGGTGAAGTCGGGGTACATCGAGTACTCCCACTTCACAACTAGAATCTCCCACTTCAAGTGGCGTTCCAGTGCACTTTTCGTAGTAGGAGGTCTGAAATCTCCTACCTCCCAGCTCCCTGGAATGCACCATGAGCTCCATGAAACGCCATCTTGAAAACTGAAAATTTTGTTCAATTTTGGATGAATTCACTAGCCTAGCATTCCACATTGGAATGAATGGGAGGCGGGACTTGGTATGTTTCTCCAGGTTTATTAATACCTCCATGGGTTTGAAACGATTGAACAGCTCGTCTAATCAGCTTCGCTTATTGGCCGGTAGACTCTCTACCAATGTAAACATGCCCCAGAAGACCATCCCCAGACCATGGATACGGATGAACATTCGTATTATGGACGGGCTATGTCACGCTAGGACACTTGAAGTAAGTTCTTGAATTGTATATTCTTTATTGCCTATTCATGTACAGCCTATTCAGGGCAATAGGAGTTGTCTCTAAAAAATAGTCAAACAAACAATCAAACAAACAAACAAACAAACAGTAAACTCATAATTAAATTAAACTCACAAACAACAAAAATACACAAAAAACATAGAGTCAGAGTCCATAGACCTCTTCTGAAGGCAGCCTGATGCTGAAGCGTCTGCTGAAGTGAACACAGCACCAGTCACTCATGTAGCCTCTGGTACTGATGGCATCAGGCAGGGCCGCTGCTAAGGTTTTGGAGGCCCTAAGCTTAACTGGTCAGGGAGGCCCCCCCCCCCCCAAAAAAAAAAAAAAACAAAAAAAAAAAACAAAAGCAAAGACTTCGAAGTTCCACTCAAACCTTTACTATTTATTAAAATTAACATTAAATACACATAAAACTATAGTTGCTGTCTGATCATGTTAAATCAGGATTGGAAGAAAAGATTTGGACTGAAGCAGTGCACTGCGGATATCTTGAACTTTGTTGACTAAGGCACGATATCTACAAACTACAGTGACAATTGTCAACTACTTGCAAACATGCCACATTCATTTTAAAATCCAGATTGTTTCATATTGCAACCAACCGAGCCTAAATTGAGCAACATCATTGAACGTTAAGTTAGCAAAACAATTAACGTTAGCCTAAACGGACTTACCGGCCAGGGATGCACGGGCGTCTTCTTTTTGCTTCTTTTTCTTTCGCTTTTCAGCACCAGATTCATGCTGTCTCTTCATTATTAGATGTCAACGATGTTGACACATTTACTGAACATTTGCACAGCAGAATCTTGCAATTTGCAGTTTTCTAACGTTGCTGCTTGCTGCTTCAATCAAAGCCGACACAACAAACTCAAAGACGCAATTTGGGATGTACCATTTCAGGGAATAGGGGTGGGTAGGACTATCTTTGTATATTAGGCAAAACTGTTAATTTGCTTGAATTGTATGATGAGTTACGCAATTTTTAACAAAAAATGATGGGCCTATTCATTACTAATTCATATATTTTTGCAATGTAACTATTATCATGACATTTTTTAGTAAAGCTCAAAATTGGAGGCCCCCCGAGGCCCTGCCAAGTGGTTGAGGCCCTACGCACCTTGCGTACTCTGCGTATGGGGAACGGCGGCCCTGGCATCAGGTGCTGCATTGCTATTGGGTCCTCTTCTTCCAGGGAAGATGAGTTCAGGTCCAGAAGTCTGTGACCTCCCGTCATCTGGCACTGAGGAGGGACTGTCCTGATACAATGGCTTGGCTTCTGCCCACAAATCTTCTGTGAGAATCCAAAAAATGGGGCAGGGGTTATCATTTGTATCAGTTTTTAACTATTATCTCTAAATTAATAAAAGCCTATTGCTTTAACACCTGATTGTTGTATTAAACAAAGGCATTGAGAACAGAGCTGGTAAATAAACTTACTGGTGCTTCATTTTACTGCAAAATACTGCTGTGCTGTATGCACTGTGTGCTGGTTAGGGACTGTCATGCTAGAGATTCACCGTTGTCATGTTCAGTTAGTCCTGTGCCTGCTGGATCTTCCATCCACCCCAGTAAGCTAGTCATCACGGCATGAGACAGTCCTCTGTGGCCTGTCTGCTAGTAAAATGACTCAATAATATTTCTAAATGCACTGAGGGTTATCTACATATTAAATCAGGGATTCTTGAGATAAGGGACAAAACTACTTTTTAAATCTTCCAAAACAAATTTAATAATTCATACATTTTGACTAGACACATATATAAACACAGGTCTTAGCCAACCAACCATGTTAAGGAACAGGTTTACAATGTTAGATTTTTTTGTAAAAAACAGCTTTTGTTGATGTTATAATACGATATGTGTCAACTCCGTCAGACATCTAAAAAGTCATTTTATTTTAATTTGATCAATCCAACTACCATACTAAGTCATTAGGGATGTAATTACTGGAGGTTTTTAACAGACTAAAGCAGTTAAATGCATTTTATACTTTTATATTATCATTTTTCAGGACTTTAGAAAACCAAACTTTGAAATATTTCCATTTTGTACATTCCAAATTAGAAATAAACATATATATTTGTAGTTTCAATGCAAATGAGACATTGATACATGTTGTTCAGTTGGTGTTTAATATATTAGAACAATATTGTTCTTAAAAAGTAACATTGTTTTCTAAAAAAAGCTGGAAAAGCATTTTTTTCGGAGTTGACGAACATGACGGAGTTGACAAAAAAACTGTAAAATAGAAAAATGGAGCATTGGAAATGCTTCATTGTGAAGTTGGTGTTGTCCATTATGGTTATTATTTGCAAAAATAGTTTTTAGGGGAACATTTTAAGTCAATTAGCATAAACGTCAACTCCGTCAGCTAGCACAATCTGACGGAGTTGACCAAAATCTAATGGAGTTGATGCCTTACGGAGTTGACAAAATTGCTACTTTTTTTCTTGCTGTTCAAAACTTGTAAATTGAAGACATCTGGCTTTTCCCCAGTAGACAACTGACTCTGTAACCTAAATAAAACCGGCAATATTTCTTTCATATTTCATAATTAAGGTTATTATAGCAAAATGACGGTGTTGACAAATTAAAGGTGTGACGGCAATTAGATCCCCATTGTGTGTTCAAAATATTATAGCAAACAAACTTTTAAAATTTCACCTGTGCTACTTTTGCATCCACCCAAAATAGGAAGTGCATAAGAGGGCCTGTGGTAAACAGTTTAACATAATTTGCCTGATTTATTCAGGATTTTAAAAAATACTGACGGAGTTGACTAAAAGTGAGGACACCACTTTGATTAGCACATTTTAGTAGAAAATAAAATTTAATGCTCTCTTAATGTCATTTGTGGTATTTTATGAAAGCATACAATTCATTTGGTATGAATATGTTCTACATCTATTGCATTTGAAAACACTTTTTCCAGTGTTTTACACTGAGACCTCTTGATTAGGACAGGATAAATAACATGGATTTTCAGGCGCAGTGTCACTATTTTACCAGATAAATATCAAATGAGTTTGAAATGCATAAAATTAATGTCATGAGTATACACAGAACCTCAATACTAACCTTTTGATGCCCTGTTGATTTTTTAACTCCTTAATTTTGGGCAGATATTGACATTTTTATATGGAGGACATGTTTTGTCCCTAATCTCAAGAATCACTGATATACAAAGTAATGGTTTGCAAATGGGTTCAGATATCCACAAATGCAAATTTCATATTTGTGTCTTCACAAATGATATTGTATTTGCAAATATGAAAAAATGTACTTGTAAAAAAAAAATTACGTTAGTAAAACTGGAAATTATATTTGTGAATTGTATTTCTGTTCAATCACGCATTCATTGTTTCCCTATGATGTATTTTTGAGACATTTTTTCCACGCCGAATCCGCAGACAGAGATCCACAAATGCCTACTGATTTGCAAATACAGAGACATATGCACGCTAGCCATCCTCTAGGTGGCAGTGTCGTTCCATTCATTACGGCTCAGATTCATTGATTAGGCCAGAGTTTCTCAAACTGTGGGGCGCAGACACATGATAGGTGGGGCGCGAGACATCTCTTTGCGTTCGATCAACGGCCACACCATGCCCCCCGAAATCACAGCTACTTGTCAGATATGCGCATATGACAGTAAATGGAGTTTTCCAATGGTGTTATTTGCTATTGTGAGGGGTTCGAGAAATTTGCTTTGAATTAGTAACATGAATTTTCCAACATTGAAAAAATTCCTGTACTCGCAAAGTATTCCTCAGAGATATTGTGCGCAAATCGAACCTTCCAGGTGGGGCGTGAAAATTCTCTGCCGTCCAAAGTGGGGAATGACAGAAAAAGTTTGAGAACCACTGGATTAGGCAAAGCCGTCTGAATATAAATGATTTTAGCCGTAGATTGGGGGGAAATGGCATTGTTATGGAATGTTTGTGGCATGTGCATTTGTGAGTTTAGTGACAAAGTATATCGAATGGAAAAAAGTTTGTTAGTTGAATGTCCAAATCTCCAAATGAAAGCATTAACTTACCTGAGGTTGACATGGTATCTTCAAAGTTACTTGCTTTCTTCATGTCATGACTGTTGGTGGGTTTTCAACTCTCTGCTAGCTTCCCTCAAAATCAGATAGCTCGAAGCTGGCTCATATTACACAAATAGTACTCATCCGCCAGTTACTTTAATAAGATTTCATACCCTAGCCTACCGTAGGCCTATATCATAGTTGAAAAGAACAGGCTATAAAAATTAAAGCATCATTTTAGAAGCTGACTTCGAATTAAAGTCCAATGCATAAAGTTTTTAAATCTATGGAGAAATGGATTTATTTATGGTGCATTTACACATTAGTAAAATGTGCTGTAGTTCGACCGAAACTTGAAGCATTAAGTCAGAGGAACTTGCATTAAGTAGCCTAGTTTAGTTTTACATCTTAAAAATGTACATTTTGTTGAATTGACTTGTAAACTGAATTTGAAACATTGAAAACTCATGATATTGAGTTGAAAACACATAAATTATGTTTGTGAGTTATTGCAAATGAAAATTATATTTCACATTAACTTTGTGACCATACCATTTTTTACAGTGTACCAAGCCAGGTCCGGATATTCAATATTCTGTAACCCTGTAGGCATTTTTGGGGAAAAGTTGTTCTACAGCATTTTTGGAAAGTTCAAAGTCCCCTAAATACAGATTCACTGTATAACATTTGTATCAGGGCCCCAATTTCTAGTAATTTTTGGTGAAATATGAATGCATTTTATAGGCGAAAACAATACAGGTATATGCTTTTATATATCACCTTAAAACTTGCACACTTTTTAACTGACATTAAGAGAAGATTTTTTGTATTACAAGTTTTGTGAAATCTAATGTTTTCATATGCAAATGAGCCCAGATGTACTGATTTATGCGCTATATTTTGTCCAGGAAAAGTCGCCTTTTACGACAGACTAATTGTAAAATAATTTTCTTCAGCTTGGATCATTTGTATGTGATGTTCAGATCAGCATACTAAAACTCCTAAGAAATCCTAGTTGAGGAAATAAATGGGAAGTCAATTTCCCATTGAATTTAATGGGATTTGGGAGTATTTTGGAGGAAAATGTACACAATTAGTACATTTTGGCCTGAAGCATGAACAGGAAACTAATTTCACTGTATATCCCATATAGTTCCTGAAAGCATACACCCTCAGGATGTGGTTTACCATGGCTTGATGTGACAGTGAGGTATTGCCCACCTTCCTCATTACAATAAAGGCCATAATTAAGAAATTTGGTGTTTGCAAATTGTTTTTGTGACATTTAGGCCTGTGACATTTAGGGGGAACATTTTAGACCCCATAAAGCATGCATTTTCTGAGGGCTTATATCCTCAGGATTCACCAACATTTTTTTTCACATCCCACCCACCTACTTATTTCAAAGCCTATGCCTATGTTTAGAGGAAATCAGAAATTGGGTGCGTTTCTCATACAAAAGTGACCATAGAATGTAGGAAAAAGTAATTAACACCCATAATACCTTTTTAAAAGCAGGGAACCTCAGGATATCAGTAAACATAAGTTGAGACAGGTTCCACCCCCCTCCTCCTTTTGATAATACATTTATAGGTCATTTGGTGTTGGTGATTTAGGCATATAGCCAATACATTTGGACTTGAGGAATTAAAAAGAAATTAATCTACCCCTTAAGCTATACCTTTTCTGAAAGCATACACCCGCAGGGTGTCATATAATATAAATTGTGACAGGTCCCACCCTCTTCATCTCTTCACTACACTACATATGGGTGTATTCTGGGGTAATTCGATTAGTGTATTGTTCATTTGCATATTAGAAAAAAAACAGAAATACTAACTATAAAAAAAGCTGCTTTTCATGGGTACTTTCACTGTACAAAGTTTTATTTTGATAGGGCTAAATTAAAAGAAAATAGGCCCATTGAGGCTTATTCTGGGCTATATTGGCACACATCTCAGATTGATGACAATTTAAAATATTTCTTCAACTCGGATTTCTTACAAGGATACAAGGAGTTTTTATTGCCACATGCATATGATTACTACTGTAAACGATGCAGTGAAAACTGGTGTCAGCCTATTTGTGCAAGTACAGAAGTGCAGAAGGAAAGTGGCTAGATAGGATGTTTGGCGGGGGGGCGGGGCACACCAACAAGCAACCAAGAGCAACAGGGGAAAGGAAAAACTCCCTTACCTAAGGAAGAAACCTTGGGCAGATGCACAGCTGCCTGAGGTCATGGTGAGGGAAAGTTGCTATTGTTAATGGCAGGATAGATGGGACAATGTGCTGTTGCTTGTGGGGAATAGGCATGGTGTTTGTGTGGTGTTGTATGAGGGGAGAGTTGTATGGCGATTGGGGTGGTGGAGTGGGTATGGGGAAAGTATCTCTGTGTGTGTGTGTGTGTGTGTGTGTGTGTGTGTGTGTGTGTGTGTGTGTGTGTGTGTGTGTGTTTGGGAGGGGTGAGCATGTAATGGCAGAAAGATAAAGTGAATGAATGAATGAATGAATGAATGAATGGTTAATTTATTTCAAACATGTAATGACACGTACATGCAACAAATAGCATGCATAATGCATGATGCACACAAAACAATACACAAGCAACAATCGCAACATGCATTAGTGCAATAACAGGAGCCACCTTAGTGACTCCTGCACTGTTCGGCCGCCTGGGCACTCAGCAAAAGAGATTTTCATATATATATATTTTTTTTTAATTTAAATCTCACTACATATTTGAAACGGGATGGAAAGAAATAAAAACTTGTTCAATCCCACCCCTTTTCTCTAATCAGTATTTACAGGTCAAAATCATAATCAAAACTCAAAACTTTGCAGTTACGTTTGTTCCTGACTATAAATCAGCCTTAAGTGTGTATGTAGTGGGGCAATGTCTTATATATATCCTGATAGTAGAGCAGATAAGTGGAAAAATACTTCAGTTTGGGAAACAAGCATGAAAATTGGCACAGAGGCTCACTGTGACACACTCTTTTGAAAAGTCTGAGTGTCCACCCAAAATTTCAATATGGCCGCCATTTTTCCACCATTTTTCATTGTTCAATATAAAACAATAGGACTACATCTCAATGGGGCTATTTTTTTCCTTTAGTCCGATCAAAATAAAACTTTATACAGTGAAAGTGTCCATCAAAAGAAGCATTTTTTGTATTGCAAGTTTTTCTGAAAATTAATTGTAGTATGCAAATGAGCTATACTGTACCATATGACTAATACAAATTGTTGTATTCATGGGTAGTGAAAAGATGAAGAGGATGGGACGTGTCTCAATTGATATTATATGAGACAATGTGGGAGTATGCTTTTGGAAAAGGTATACTTTAAAGGGTAGATTTGTGTCTTCTTAGTGTCTCAGGCTCAAATGCATTGGCTATATGCCAAAGTCACCAGTACCAAATGATCTATAAATGGAAATCAAAGGGAGGAGGGGGGTGGAGGCTGTCTTAATTTATGTTTTCGGAGATCCTGAGACCTGCTGTTTTCAAAACAGATATCACTTATCAAGGTTAATTATTTTTTTCTACATTCCATAGGCACTTTTGTACGAGAAATGCACCCAAATTCTCATTTCCCCCCAATATGTAGATATAAGCAGTAAATGGAAGGAGGGGGGTAGGATTTGAAAAGAAAATTTTGGATGAAATCCTGAGGGTATAAGCTCTCAGAAAATATATGGTTTATGGGGTCTTACATGTCCCCCCTAAGTGCTATAAGTCTAAATGTCACCAAAAACAGCTGAATTTGCAAACACCAAATTTCTTGATTATGGGTTTTATTGTAATAAGGAGGGTGGGACATGCCTCACTGCCACACATTGCCATGTTTTGTCACACACTGAGGGTGTAAGCTTTCAGAAAATATATGGGATGTATGGTGAAATTAGTTTCCCCCTCATGTTTCAGAGACCAAAATGTAGATGTGCATATTTTCCTTAAAAATCCTCAACCAAGCCCATTGATTTCAATGGGAAATCAAATTCATTTCCATATATTTGCTTTGAAATTTTGAAATTTTGCATGGACACTCGGAATTTTTTTTAAAGGAGTCTCTGGAGAAGCTATGTACAAAATTTCAGAATTGTTTCCCTAACTGAAGTATTCTAGTGGGAAAATGCACTTATCTGCTGTACTATGAGGGGACTTAGGATAGGAAGAAGTGTAGGCTATTGTATTTCTTAGGACTTTTAGTATGTTGTTCTGGACATCTGAAGTTGAAAAAAAATGGTTTTACAATTGTGCCTATTTTTGGCTCCAAAATGAGCTATTTAGCTTGGACTAGTTCATAATCCTCATATTCACCCACGACAGACAGACAGACAGACAGACAGACAGAGAGAGAGATAGATAGATAGATAGATAGATAGATAGATAGATAGGACTTTATTGACCACTACCTAGATGGCGACCAACACCCAATGAACTCTAATCCCACTCCAACTACTGACTCCATCCCTTGGCCCTGACTGTCTCACAAACTATGTGTATATCATCTCTGACTACATTCAGTACTCATACTGTTTTGTGTTTACCATGGTCAATCTATGCATCAGACTTTACGGATACTTTATTAGGCCCCAGGCAGGTAGGCTGAGTCCATGAGGCGTGGATCTGCCCAAGGTTTCTTCCTACAAAACAAATTATTTACAAAGCGAAGGGAGTTTTTCCTTGCCCCTGATTCTCATGGATGCTTCCCGTACTGTCTGTAAAGCGCCGTGAGACAATGTACTGTATTTGAGCGCTCTACAAATAAAATTGAATTGAATTGAATTGATCCAAGGGGAAATTCAAGCCTTACCATGATCTACCACACAATTCCCTAATGTACTGCATTACGTTGAAATTCATTGATTTTCAATGTGCATGGGCAATGGGCTAATGTGCATCACAAAGTTTTCAATGTTCACATTCAGCACTAGACATTTCAAACAAATTTGGTGTCTGTAGTGTGTACCTGGGAACAGTAATGCTCATTTAAAAAAAGAAAGAAAAAAAAATTTTTTAGCAGAAATTTTGTTATTCAATGTTTATCGCTAAACTGTGACTTTTACAGCTTGTTGTACAGCAGAAATGGATTCAGCACCTAAAAACCATATAAAGTTAATACTTTAAGTGCTATATGGTGACATTAGTTTCCTGTTCATGCTTCAGGCCAAAATATACTAGTTGTGTACATTTTCCTCCAAAATACTCCCAAATCCCATTAATTTCAATGGGAAATTGACTTCCCATTTATTTCCTCAACTTTCTTAGGACTTTTAGTATGCTGATCTGAACATCACGTACAAATGATCCAAGCTGAAAAAAATGATTTTACAATTAGTCTGTCGTAAAAGGCGACTTTTCCTGGACAAAATTGAACTGAACATTGGTAAAGTGGGACAACTGGTAAAGTGGGACACCTAAGCTTTATCCTCTGTAACTTAGCATACTTACTTACAAAAGCAAGTGCTTACTTAATCTTTGGGATGTCAGTAGTTAAAAAATGATGGTTGTTTAGATGTGATGTCACTTTTTGGGGGTGTGACCAGGCCATTTTCACATCATGATCACAGAAAACAGTAAAAATGGAAATGACATAGCATTCTGATGTAAATGATGTTAAGGGCATAACTATCAAAGCTTTATGGGATGGTCTAAATGTTATGTTTATATGAAAGATAACCATGACATGTATATAAAAAAAATACAAAATAGTTAAACTTTTTATAATATTTTACTGGAAATTGGTAAATTTCACCCGTCCCACTTTACCAATGTGGGTAATGGTAAAGTGGGACAGCTAACTATTGTTATAGTGGGACAGCATATTAAAAAAAAAAATCTAAATTCCAAAACAGGATATAGTGGTATTTGGCTACATATAGATTAGCCTTAAAAACTATTTTAAACAACAATTTTTCTGCAGAATTCTGTATTTGAGAGGCCAAAATGATCATGAGTTAGCCTGTTAGCCACCAAAATCACTTGGATCTTTTTATGTGTTTGCACACTTAACAGAATCAACCCTCTAAAATTAATGTAGAACATAGTATGGTCCATCAAATGTTGTCAGATTATCATTAACGATTGGGTATCTTAATTAAATCACATTTTTGTGTTTCATCTCTTACCATTATTTATTTATTTAATGTCAAAATTAAAAACCCACTTTACCAGTATGGGGTGTCCCACTTTACCAATGGGTGCCAAGAAAAAAAAAATCTATTTGGACATTTTCTTTTGAAGGGTTACAATTTTTTCCCACATGTATTATTTTCTGTTTTTTTTTTTTATGTTATCATTGCATAGAGGACAACCTTAGCTTTCCAAAAATATGTTGGGTTGCTATATAGAAGATTTGGATTATTATGAAAAGCAGCGGAGAACATACAATTTCCAAAATTGTCCCACTTTACCCATGTTCACCCTAGCGCATAAATTGGGCTCATTTGCATATGAAAACATTTGATTTCACAAAACTTGTAATGCAATCTTCTCAAAACTTGTAATAAAATCTTCTCTTAATGTCAGTTAAAAAGTGTGCAAGTTTTAAGGTGATATATAAAAGTAAAAAATTTTGCTCTATATACCTGTATTGTTTTCGCCTATATAAAATGCATTCATAATTCACCATAAATTACCAGAAATTGGGGCCCTGATTCAAATGTTGTACAGTGGATCTGTATTTAGGGGACTTTGAACTTTCCAAAAATGATGTATAACAACTTTTCCCCAAAAATGCCTAGTGCTTCTTATTTTGAGCTCTTTTTCAATTTCTGGTCTTGGCTATAAACTTCGCACCGCTGTTAGTGCAAGGCCCCTATCTAAATGAATGGGAAGATCCAGATGAGCAGGTTGCATGCAATTGACAAGCCCACTGTTTGAATCCTCGTTACAATCGTAATTGAACGGTGTCAATATCGTCACGGATGTTGTCCAAATACTGCTTAAAAAGACTTTATTCTAACACCAATTGCTGACTGCGTTTGCGCAAATGTCCGCCACATGGCTATGACAGAGGGAATAAACAAAAGGTAATCTTCGTGTAACAAACTTTCCCAATGCATTTCAATGAGGCAATACAGTGAGTGTTGGGTCTGCTCCTATAATAAAGTCTCTGGCCTGACACAACATGGTTAACAACTAACTTTTTTGGGGGGGGGGCTTTTCGCCTTTAATCAGATAGGATAGTATAGAGATGGACAGGAAGTAAGTGGGAGAGAGAGATGGGGTGGGATCGGGAAATGACCTCAGGCCAGACTTGAACCCGGGTCCCCGAAGAATGAATGATAGTAGTGGGAGTAGTGGACTCTAGCCCACTGAGCCACGGCGCCCCCAACAACTAACTTAAAGCAAAGTGCCATTTCAAGAAATAAAATCGATTGCGAAACATCTGCGCGGCTGTAGGCTAATTTTTAAAAGGATACAAATTATTCATAGGAATAAAAAGGTGAAGAAGAGATACAGCTGCATTTCATAAAGTTGATATTCATGTCTTCATTTTTTATTTGTATTTTGAAGGAATGAATACTTAGCTGAGTAATGTTCAGAGGTAGTAAGTTCCATTGATGCATTGCCCTATAAATAACTGAACGTTGCATTGTTGCCTTGGATCTAGGCAATGTGAATGTCTTAATTTATGTTTTCTGATATCCTGAGACCTGCTGCTTTCCAAAAAGGTATGACTTATCAAGGTTAATTACTTTTACCTACATTCCATAGGCACTTCGGTATGAAAAATTAATTTTCCATTTTCCCCCAAAATAGGCATAATCCTGAAAATAAGGAGCAGGGTGGGAGATGAGAAAAAAAAAAAAACTTAGGCTATTGGTGAATTTCTGAGGGCATAAGCTCTCAGAAAATATATGGTTTATGGGGTGTAATATGTTTCCCCTAAATGCCACTGGCATAAAGGTAATCAAAAACAGCCAATTAAAAAAAAATTAAAAAAAAAATCTTAATTTTGGACTTTATCGTAACAAGGAGGGTGGGGCATGCCTCACTGTCACACCTTACCATAGATACAGACCATAGATACAGACGGCAAGTACGGTTAACACCCCCAAAGTGCGAGGGTGGAGTCAGCGTGGGGATATAACAGAGGCCAATTTAACATTATGGTGAATGGACAAGGTAGAGAAAGTTGCCTAACAATAAAAGATCGCTAAGTAAAATTGAACAAAGTCCATATTAGATGTTTTGTCTAATCATGACCTGTTTGCCTACTTGTGTTTAGACTAAAATAATGTTTCCATCATTTGTTTATTGCAGTTACACTAACAGAAATGTCATGAGCCGTCCCTGCTCCTGTCAAAAGTAAAGCAACTTTCAATCACAAGTCTGATTAGCTCAGTTAAGCAGGCTAAAGTTAGCTACATTTACTGTGGTGATCAATGAAGTTGGCTAGTTAGCAAGCTAATGAAGCTAACAATCATCATCTAAATTGTCATCAGTATCGCGTTTGGAGGGGTGTCAAGTTCAGAATTCACATTGGACCATCTGACCATCATTACTACCTTCAGGCATTGCCCTCAAAAATGTGTCTGGCTCCTTGTAGATGGTGCTCAGTGTAACTTGTAGCTTAGCATGCCATTGACTCCTTCACTAATTTAGGGTTTGTTTTCCCCCACATGGGGGACACGAGGAGCTGATTTTATGGGCGTGCCCGGACTTGCCGTCTGTATCTATGGAGGTAATAGGCGTGTTTGAGATGTAAAGCCGCCTACAGCCGCCTGCAGCCGGCTGCAGCCAAGCGATGCATTGTGGTTAGACGCGGTGTCCGACTTCCGGCTGACTTCACCAAGCTTGTGAATAGATACAGACGGCAAGTACAGTTAACGCCCCCAAAATGCGAGGGTGGAGTCAGCGTGGGGGATAACAGAGGCCAATTTAACATTATGGTGAATGGACAAGGTAGAGAAAGTTGCTTTGATTAGCTGATTAACTGATTAGCTCAGTTAAGCAAGCTAAAGTTAGCTACATTTATTGTGGTGATCAATGAAGTTGGCTAGTTAGCAAGCTAATGAAGTTAACAAACATCATCTAAATTGTCATCAGTATCGCGTTTGGAGGGGTGTCAAGTTCAGAATTCACATCGGACCATCTGACCATCATTACTACCTTCAGGCATTGCCCTCAAAAATGTGTCAGGCTCCTTGTAGATGGTGCTCAGTGTAACTTCTAGCTTAGCATGCCATTGACTTCCCCACTGTGTGAGCCTGCTCTTTCCCCCAGATGGGACTATTTTTCTCTAATTCCCCCACAGCGGAGCTATATTTGTGGGCGTGGTCAGACTTGCCGTCTGTATCTATGCGTCACCAAAATACGCCCACAGCACGTCACTCAAAACCCGCGGTAACAAGGCGCCTGCAGCCGAAACCCGCATCTCCTTTTTCTCGGCTGCAAGAGGATGCATCCCACCCCCATGACGTAACTCATTATTCCGATTGGTTTGAAACTCCTCATGACAAATATGACACCAACCACGTTGTACTCACTAGGCGTGTTTGAGATGTAAAGCCGCCTACAGCCGCCTGCAGCCGGCTGCAGCCAAGCGATGCATTGTGGTTAGACACAGTGTTCGACTTCCGGCTGACTTCACCAAGCTTGTGAATGCGTCACCAAAATACGCCCACAGCACGTCACTCAAAACACGCGGTATCAAGGCGCCTGCAGCCGAAACCCGCATCTCCTTTTTCTCGGCTGCAAGAGGATGCATCCCACCCCCATGACGTAACTCATTATTCCGATTGGTTTGAAACTCCTCATGACAAATATGACACCCACCACGTTGTACTCACTGAAAATGGACTTATTTGAATGAGCTGCTGCTAAGCAGTATGCAAGTTTTGCCCAATGAAATAGCCTTATTGCTCTCCAGCATGGCTTGGTTTGCCATCTCAAATAAGCATTTCATACTACATTACTATTTTTAACAAAACACCTTCAAACACAACTCTGTTCCTCTTGCATTGCAACAATAATTTATTAAGCAACATTATATGATTTATTTCGCCAGTTATCACGTTCATTTTAATGATGAAATGAGGGGATTCAAGCTGTTTTCAGTGCAAACAAACTTCCGCGATATCTCCTGACATCACGTCCATGTTCACGTGTGTTTGGCTACAGCCAGCTGCAGCTGTGTTGTCCACCTTGTCCCCCATGCTTTTCCACTCCCACCGACGTATTTCCGTAGATCTCGCTGGCTCTGGCTACAGCCTGTAGCCGTACCGACTCTGAACACAAACGAGCTTATTAATAAACCTGAAGAGACATACTAAGTCCCGCCTCCCATTCATTCCAATGTGAAATGCTAGGCTAGTGAATTCATTCAAAATTGAACAAAATTTTCAGTTGTCAAGATGGCGTTTCATGGAGCTCACTTCCGACTCCATTTCATTAGGCCAGGGGTCGGCAACCCAAAATGTTCAAAGAGCCATATTGGCCCAAAAAAACAAAAACCATACCTGTCTGGAGCCGCAAAAATCTAAAAGCCTTATATAAGGCAACATAGACTGTCAATACATAAGCTGTATGTCTACTATTAAAATGACTAAGTAGGCTACAAATACAAAATGAACATTCATGATTAAATGTTTATTTTCCCTGCAGCGCATCCTTGAGAGAATTACGCACCACGTGACTACTGATGTACGATAGGCCTATTGCTGCTTCAAGTTTAGCGTAACTCCCATTACAATATTATAGTGTTTTGGTTTTTGTTGCACTGGTTTTAGGTCTCAAGAACAAAAAAGTGCATAGCCTCATGCTATTTTCAGCCCGTGTGGAAATTAAATGTTCTCTTCAACGTCCTTGCCCCTGATTCTCATGGATGCTTCCCGTACTGTCTGTAAAGCGCCGCGAGACAATGTACTGTATTTGTGCGCTCTACAAATAAAATTGAATTGAATTGAATTGAATAGAACTTACTGTTCAATAACAATCAACAGAGCGCAAAAAAACAGAAACGGCTGCCTTTTGAAAAGGTAAGTCAAATGCCAAGTTAAGTAGCCTAAGTCAGTGCAAATGAGAAAAATAAATTAAACAATCTTTTAATTCTCTCCCTTACTCAACGTCAGAGATTAAATAAATTACAATTGCAAAGGAGTAACACAGTTTGCGATTAAAAAGCAGCTGGCTTAAAAAATCAGTCGAAAATAAAGACAGATAAACTTCGATTTCTGTGCATTATCCTCGTCTCATAAGTTCGCAAATGCCACGAAGTCTGTGCAACTGTCAAACGCAGCAGCATCCTTCTCTTCCCCCTCAGCTACAGACACGTAGGCTACATCATCGGACCTTGCACCTTGCAAATAATCACTGTTGTGTGATCGTGATGGGCGTCTTTGAACTCTCTCAGGGATGAGAAGTGGGAGAACGTGCCTCTATCCCTGACTGTCAGCTTGCGCTCGAATGATAGCCTAGGCCTACAAACGGCTTCCAGCATTTGAAGCGCAAATATCAAATAAAATGAAAAATATTTACAACTAAATACATCTTTACAACATAAGAATGTTTGTGTCATGTTTACCCCCTAAGAAACCATAAAAAAAAACACATTTTTGCAAAACCTCCATTGAGCCATTAGGGGAGTGCTAAAGAGCCGCGTGCGGCTCAAGAGCCGCGGGTTGCCGACCCCTGCATTAGGCCAATGAGGGCTCATGTTACTAATGGAGATCAGCTACATATGGCAAGTCTGGGCGCGCCCACAAAAGTTTGTGCACAGGAAACTCGTTCACATGAGCTGAAAGTGTAGCATTAACCAATCAGCATATGTCAAATGGAGTCGGATATGATGTAATTTCTGGAAAATGGCGACGAGGAAGTGCAATGCTAATTGGCAAAGCTAACCGGCCAAATCCTGACCCCCTGATACAGACGGCAAGTCTGACCACACCCACAAATGTAGCTCCACCGTGGGGGAAGTATAGAAAAATAGTCCCTCATGGGGGAAGAAGCAGGGTCACACAGTGTGGAAGTCAATGAGATGCTAAGCTAGAAATAACACTGAGCACCATCTACAAGGACCTTGACACATTTTTGAGGGCAATGCCTTAAGGTAGTAATGATGTTCAGATGGTCCAATGTGAATTCTGAACTTGACACACCTCCAAACGCGATACTGAGGACAATTTAGTTGATGCTTGTTAGCTTCATTAGCTTGCTAACTAGCCAACCTCATTCATCACTATAGTAAATGTAGCTAACTTTAGCTTGCTAAACAGAGCTAATCAGACTTGTGATTGACAGTTAGGAGACAGCTCATGACATTTCTCTCAGTGTTACTGCAATAAACAAACCATGGGAAGTTTTTTTTTTTTTGTCTAAACCCAAGCAGGCAAACAGGTCATGATTAGACAAAATACCTAATATTGACTTTGTTCAATTTTACAAAGCGATCTATTATTGTTAAGCACCTCTCTCTACCTTGTCCATTCACTATAACATTAATTTGGCCTCTGTTTTCCCCCACACTGACTCCACCCTCGCATTTTGGGGGCGTTAACCGTACTTGCCATCTGTGTCTATGTTATTTCACATCCTGAGGGTGTAAGCTTTAAGAAAATATATGGGATGTAGGGTGAATTAGTTTCCCCTTCATGCTTCAGATATCAAAATGTAGTTGTGCCTACCAGTCCCATTGATTTCAATGGGAATTTAACATTATTCCCATATATTCCTTCACAAAGACATCCGGGCAAATGCAAACATGTATTTTCTGACTCAGTATGTAATTACCTTTCCAAAAATGTATGATTTTCATAATCCCTCCAAAATTCCATCATAATGGCATAAGGAACTGGACTATATTACCAATTCTCCAGTTTCTACATGTATAAAAATGACTCAAAGCACACCTTTTGATTTGTGTTTTGATTTTATTAGGGAGTGTTGTGAACTCCATTACTGCTTCAGCAGTCGGTCGGTCATTCTTACAATTATCTGAGGTCCAGAGATGAACAACTGTGATTTATTAACATAAAAGCAAATCACATTGTGCAAAAAAACAGAATGCTTAAAAACACCTTGGGACAATAATAGAAATCCAGATAATCTGGACAGATGACAAATGCCAGGTTTCTTAAGATAAATGACCAAGTGGTCATGTTTTTTGTTTTGCTTTGTTTTAGCATGGATTCAAATATCTGATGAGCTTTTGAGGAAGACCAATAGGCACTACCTCCAATATTAATATGCTTTATGGGCTGAGTATGAATAGCCTTTTGAGAAATACCCAACGTTTTATTCTGTCCATGGTGCAACACCTGTCTTCAATCCTTTCATGTGACATCACCATGGATAAGATCCAGGACAATAATAAAAACAACTGATATTTATAATTGTAGTATAATGCTGGTTTGAGGCCACTGAGACTTCAGACATCTAAAATCATACACACAATGGTACTTTAGGAACATTGCCCCATGGGAGTAAGACTGTAGTTTCTTCTCTTAAGAACATTCACATTGTTTTTCTGTCTTTGCAGCAGGTTCTTAAGTTCAGTATCTATCAATAAGTGCATTTGTTCTGATCTGTTTAAGGACATACGACATAAAGTAATAGGATCATAGTAAAGTAAACAAACATTTTGACTTATGTTACAACGTCACCATATCTTGGAGTGTTTACAAATGGTTCTGAGTTGTACCCACTGCATAAAGGAGGACATCAGATACGCCTAACTGAGTGGACAAAAAATAGTTTTGTTTTAGTACCATATACAAGTAATTTTAAACAAGGAGCCAAGATCAATTCTAGAGGGTCCTCAGCATCTCTGAATAGAAGAGTCCCTCAGCAGAGATGGCATCACCTAACCCCACTGTCCGTAGAGGGTGTTTACACACCAAAACAGGACTCAGGTAGAAGGTCACATTGTCACGGTGCCATATTGTAACTGGCTGATTCGGACTTAAATACAGTTGCTCCCTGGGCTCACTGTATGAGCTGTAAAATTTGAGTGGGGCTTTGAGAATCACCTTATGGACATCAATGGTCTGGATGCCACAAGCTTGGCAGCTAGCCACACGTGCCCCTGCGGCCACTGCTGCCACTTGATTACTCCAGTGTCCATCCACAGTAGCCAGAATGTGATAAGACAGTGTATGGAAATGGATGCGTGTAAGGTCAGCCTCGGAACTTGGATCATTGCGTCCGTGCTGATTAAGAATCCACAGAAGTATGTCACTGACACGACCCACATCTGCAAATCCATCCCAAGTCTTCAGCTCCGAATGTGGACCCTTTCCCGCCTGGGACAAAAACAGCAACTCCTGTTCGTTCAGCCCAATAGAACTCACTATGGGTAGGACCTGCTAACAGAACAGAAAATACAACTGCATATCATGGTACATATTTCATGAAATTACAAGACCAGACACACAGTATCAGTCCAGAAGTTTAGGCTTGTCTATTCATTCTTCATTTCTTTGACTGTAGGCTAAACCAATTTCCTGGTCCTCAGAATCACTGTTTCAAGAAAACACGAAGTGGAAAAAAAATTTAAAACACCAATTTCATTGTAGACTAAGCTAAATGTAATCTCACTCACGTCAGATGCAGCACCAGCATCTGAAATTGCGCCCAATGAAAGGGATTTCAGGATCAAGATGGAATGAACGAATGAATCAGGAGACCGCCGGGAGGGAGTTTTGATGTAGATTATCTCTTACAAACTTACAAAACACAACTAACAGTCATTTATGAAAAACATTTATATTTTTGATTTCGCTTTAAATCAATTAATGTGAATTATGCCAGAGATACTGCCGTTTATGTTTGTTTGGAATAATTGAGAAACAAGAAAGTGTATTGCATCATGGGATTCAGCAGGTAGGTTTCGATTTGAGTGGTTGATCACAGACAAATGGTTTGTCCAATTATGCAAGAATTTTTGATGACGTCCAGTAGGGTTGTGCAATATTGACTTAAAAATATATCACAATATTTTCAGTTTTTTTAATCACGTTATTGATAACTGATGATAAAGTCTATTAGGCCTACAGTTTATTAGCCTGGCACGCCCTCCCAGTGACGTAACACCGTCTGCGTTGCTGTTGCTGGTCTGGCCAACTGCTGATCTGAACGAATTGCATTTCCTAACATTTTCTAACATCGACCAGTAGCAAACCAAGGCATTAGAGGGAGACGGGTCAACCATGCGCTTTGAGAAATTACAGCGCTAATAGGCCCTTGGTCTGACCAAAGTCTCACAGAGCTTTGAAAGTCGATGGCAATAAGGCTAACCGTTTATAGCCCATGCAACGATTCAACTTTAAAAAGTTGGCTCCATCTCTCCACTGACCAAAGTCTGCCCTGCTGTCAACATCACAGTGACACAGCAACGATGTTGAGCTATATACTTACTTATTCTACAAGTGTTCTTCCACTATTCTGGATTTATTCTGACAGTATACTAGTGGGTTATACATATTCTATTTTGGTAGGTACTACTACTTAGCAGGTAGAGATCAAGGCTAATTAGGGCATTATTATATCAAGAATAAAAGCTTAATTAGTCATGAACATGAAATTTGTGAATGCATGCCTAACAAATGATTAATGTTGCCTAAGACTGTGTCCTAACTGAAAGTGACTGTCGGCTTGTCGTGTAGCATTGACTGTTCACTGTCTTCATAGGATGCGTTAAATATGACGTACTATTCGATTAGATTCTCCATTCAATCTGGCCGAGCAACGCGAGTTGCGGGACTGAAATAGAGCGACTAAATTATTTTTAAAAAGTCGCGTAGCAATGGATCGCATAGCATTCAGTTAGGACATTCCAATAGAAAACAAAGTGATGGAACTCTTTTTGACGCACAAATGCAGTCGCATCGTGTTCAGTTAGGACACAGTGTTACATATGCCTTACAAGTCACTACTACAGACATTAATTAGGTATATATTAAAGGTAGGGTATGTAGGAAATATTAGTTAACCAATCCAAAAATGACCACTATGTATCGGCAGGGATTAAGGTAACATGATGAACTGAAGTGGGGGCTTATTTGACATAATTGCCATATCCCCAATAAACCCATTATAAACCTTTGAAAACATGTGTTACGGGTCGTAACTCTTGGAATTTTTAGTTTATGTTTTGAACAATTTAATTCCATAACGGCGCATTAACAATGGCCCTTCGTTCTCCTATGTGGGGTTGCCAGATTAGCATATGCCAACAGCTGTTGCAGTCATAGACTGTGTAGTTGTAGCAAAGATACTTTGATCAACCGTCTCTGGTTGCAGTATGGATGAGTAGGCTTACGAGAGGGAAAGGTGGCGTTATCTTTTTCAAAAAACAAAAGACGCATTTCCAAGATAATGATCGAAAAGCAAGACAGCGCAGTGGGCAATTTTGGAAGGCACTAACTTGTAGGTTCAGTTGCGTGATGATGGACCATGCTTATAATTTGCAACGGACAATTTCAACAAAACGTTGAAACGCAGGCTAGACCAGCCTACAGTGTCGTTAGGCTACTCAAAGCTCTGCTGCTTGTTATGTATTAAATTAAGCGCTAGATTGGACTATTACTCTAATTCATTACGTCTTGCATGTCCGTTCACATCCTTGTGAATGTTCAACGATTGTAGGAGCGCATTGTACAGACTATAACAACATCGATAAATTATTTTCCCAGCTTTCTGTTCTGAAATATTTCATGCTACGTTACATGAACTTAAAGAGCTTTGATGTGTCTGTCTTTTTGCAAGTTGGCATGCATGTCGTGGCTGCAACAATGTGGAGTCACGCAATTCTTAGACGAGATGACTAGGGCGCCGAAATGTTTCTGCAACTTAGTCTACTTCTATAAAAAAAATATCCAGTAGGTAAACATTACCAAGCTTACCTAACCTGTTGTTTGCACATGAGCCTCTTGGTGATTTAACGTCACTGCTCAGCGATTCAGAGCGCAAGTTTGAACAAGCTTCATATCACGCATTTAATATCAGTCTAAAATTATGCTTTATAGCCCTCCATCTAAGGCCAGCATATTTTTAAATTTGGGTTCTAAAATATTTCTATTAGTTTTCTTTTACAAAACAATTTCTGAAACCTGTGCGGCAAGCCAATAGAAACTGCTTAGTTTTCTTACAACTTTGTTGTCTATACAGTATATGAATTTTTTGACCATTTAGATTGAAGTTAATAGGCCTACCGTTTGCTTTAAACTGCACTTTTCTTCCCTTATCAGTTGTTGACTTTACAAAAGTAACCAATGTGATAGGCTACCGATGACCTAGCTCATATTTGGCTTATTAAAATGGCAATTAAACTGCACAGCGACGTTCACACAGCTACTATGTATTAAATAGCATCAAAACGATGTGATTCCGTCTTTCTTTCTCTCTTAAAATAGCGCTAAATTGTGTCATTTTGTTACGTTTTGATGGAAGCACTGAGATCTAAAATCATTCCATTTAGGCAGCCAGCTATGGAAGGCCGTCACAAATGAAAAACCAACCGGATATATGAAAACTGACTAGGTGCAGTGTTTTTACTGTAAAAGACTCACACATTTACCTCTTCCATAATGCTACCCATGTACTCCTTGTCAGTCATGCTGGCCAATTCAAGATGAATGGGCACCATGCTGCGTACATCAGAGATGACCACTACAGCCTTAATAGGAAAAACAGAAGAAAAACAGTCATTAGTTGTAAATCAACCTGTGCAAATCAAGCTGACAGTGAAAGACTTGAGAAGAATAGTGAACAAAATAGTGAATCTTAATTCTATGAACTGTAAAATGTGCAAAGGTGCAAATAAGGACAGTGTATGTATAAATAGGTCTAGGCCTAGGACAATTCGTACAAGCTTATCATTATTATCATAATTTAATGATAATAATGAAGGTAATTAATCAATTATATGAATGTAATGAATTTATCATGTAAATGAATAATTATTCATATATTATTGTTATAGTTGTTACTGTACTGTTCCTCAAATCTTATTTTTTATTATTAGAGTGCATGAAAATGCACTGTACTGTTCTTTGGTTTCTTCTTCTTATTATTATTAATATTAACAGTGCATGAAAAAGAGCACACCTGCTTCTTCCTCCTCTTATTTTTATTCATCCAAATACTGCTTCAACCACTTAACGTAGAAACTTCATTCACACTGCACTATGAAGGTCTCGCTCGTGGCACATGTGCAAAGTAACATTCATCTAACTTATTTAACTATGACATCTTAAACTTTTAAAAATCTCCCCCATAGACTTAACATAGAGTGAGTGTTAAGCTACACTTTATTTTAAGGTTCACATATTAGCCATTAATATATACCTAATTAATGCCTGTATTAGTGACTTGTAAGATATGTGTTAAGCAACATTAACCATTTGCGTCTATTCACAAATTTCTTGAACCTTAAGATAAAGTGTTACCAGATGTTTTGTCTAAACCCAAGCAGCCAAATAGGTCATAATTAGACTAAAATTAATTTTCCATTATTATTTTAAGTCAAAATTTAAATACAACACCAACAATTTTAGTATAACTGGAGTTGATCCTATCGATGTTACGCCCCGGCCTTGCCGGTCGTGCCATGGTCTGTGTTTGACTGCTATTCATTGTCTGTGTGTCTGTCCATCTGTCTCCAGGCCCACAGGTGGAGCTGTTCCTGGCCATGCGATTATTGTGGGCCTAATTGGGAGGCCTTTAAAAGAGGACTTCTTTTTTCCTCTCTCTCTCTCACTCTGCTCTGGCCATCGGTCTGGGTGGCTGGCTGCAGCCCTGCTCCTCGGCACTATACCTTTCTTACACCACACGTCACTTACTGATGTACACCACACTTTTGGTTAACTACTACATTTACTGATATGTCTTATTTACTTTAATAAACACTTATTGTTTACTATTTTACTATTTAAGTAGGTGTGGTCTCCCCTTCATGTCTTGGCCATCATACAAGCCTGGTGGTCCTGACACGGACCAACAACATTTTCATATAAATTCTTAACAATTGCCATTTTTTATAAGACGAGAGTTGGGTAACTCACCCTTTTTTAATTTTTTTTTCCTCTTTTAAATCTTACCTAGGGTCAGCCACCTAGCAACCACTTTCACAGTTGCAACCTAGTAACCAACATAGCAACAGATATGACTAACCTAGCAACAACCTCGCAACCACACAGCTACTACCTAGCAACTGACATGACTAAACTAGCAACCACCACAACTACCCTGGCAACAACCTAGCAACTGCTTAGCAACCACTTCCACAGTTACAACATAGAACCAACATAACAACCGACATGACTAACCTAACAACCACCACACATGTAACAGCCTCAATTACACTAGCAACAGCCCAAAAACCACTTCCACAGTTACAACCTAGTAACCAACATAGCTACCGGCATGCTTAACCTAGCAACCACCCTAGCAAGCTCCATACCTACCCTCGCAACAACCTAGCAACCACTTCAGGTATGCTTAACCAAGCAACCACCCTAGCAACCTGATTAGTTAGTAGTTTTATATCCATGATTTTCACACCTTCCTGTCATGCTGCCTGTCATAATTAAATGGCACAGGTGGACTTGCAAGTCACACGGGTATCTCAAGGCTAGAGAAAAAGTCTGATTTTGGATGTATTCAGCACCTTCATGTCGCAAAACCCAGGGTAAAGACCTCTTAACTGAGAATATATTTGGGCGTGACATTTAAATTACGCTGGTTTCTGCCTCCACATTTAGCAATACTGTTTATTTCCTTACGCTGATATAAGAGCTGTGGGAACACTTCATAAAGCTCACGTGAACACTGTCGTATGGTGACTCCTGTGCTCGAACTTGCGCTTGTTTTCACGTTCGTTTGATAAAGGAGGGCCAGTGAGTTTCTGGCCCCGTTCAGTTAGGTGTGGATGATTTTGATTCATTTTGAATTTAGGTAACTGATATCATATGACATATTCTTAGTACAGAGCCTACATGTCAGATTCAAGGAAAATAATTTTTAGAATTCTGTTTGCTAGCTCCACAAAATTGCATCGTTCACAATGCAACATCATGACACCCACAGAATCTTCAAAGACATCCCAATCTCAGGCCATATGCATTAAACTTAAATGTGTTATATCTGATAGAAGGTATTATTATATCATTAACAGAAGGTATTATTAACCTCTTTGAGCCGTTCCCTCCATAGATTCTTCCCCATTCCCTCCATCATGTGCAGGCCAGAGAGAACTACCAAGTCTGGCTGAAACTCTTCAATGCTGGCAACAAAGGTCTCCATAGCACTCATCTTTCCATTGGCCACATCATGGGAAAAGATGAAGCGGTTAGCTTGAGGTGCCTGCGTCATGCCCCACTGTTCTCCTTTAGGACAAAGAAACATTGTTCAAAAACATGTACAGTTTTATTTCTGTAATATTCATGATCATGAATACAGTGTCAGGTGCAGATGAAATTTAGATTTGAAGAATCAAAATGAAAGTCATACCAGCCTGATACTCAAGAATAAGGTGAAACTCATCCACTTCTTGCAGGGACTCTGGGGGAACTACAATCTGATCATCCAGCATCTGATGCAGTTTAGGTCCAACAGGCCCACAAAGCAAAACCTGTGGGTCAGTGACAAATAAGGGTTTGAATTAACTTCATTAATTTGCCTGCTGTAGTGAACTGTTTGCTAAAGCAGAAAATAAATAGTTTTGCTAATTGCTTAACTATACATGGACTATTTGCTTTTGGTGCAGACAGCACAGCCTAAAAGCCACTACCTTAACTCTAACCACACCTGCTCACACCTAACCCCCTTGAGGGCAGCGCTGACTGGAAGGCCTATTGAGGGCAAACAATGCCAAAGACTGCACTCATAAAGCAAGTATACTGTATTTGGCACTCTACAAATTAAACAGAATTGAATTAAATCTGAATAGACTTGACTATGATGACTCATATGATCAATCAACTAATTCTAGAGACCTATAAGAGCGTAAAAGTTTTATGGTCAGATGGGATAAAAATGTTTTGTTTAAGTTAAGTCCAAAAGGTATATTTCTTGTAATACATGGCCTTAACAACTGCACAGTTTAACCTGCCTTTCACCTAATTTAATTAAGGTAATCATAATCATAATCATTTTCTTTTATATAGTAAAATAATCATTGCTATTTCACTCTTTTCTTGTACTTTTTATACTACATATTGTATATCTGACAACTGGTAGTCATACTGGCCAACAGCAAGTAGCCCAATCTGTTGACATTTTTGCTGCTGACACTTTAAATTTAGCTTACACTTCTAAGATAACCTATATACTTGGAGGACTGATCTGAAATCCCAAATTAGCTTATGTCAATGTCAATGTCAAATGTCAAATTTATTTGTAAAGCACTTTACAATAGACAATAGTCAGCCAAAGTGCTATAAAATAAAAACAAAACACAATAAAATAATAATAAAAAAGCAAAATAGCCAGAAACAAGAAGCTTTAATATAGCTTAAATTAACTAGAGGTATTTTTTTTTTATGAGAAAACAAAGAAAAGAGGGGAAAAGAAACTTAATCTTACTTATCTTAAATATATTATGACTTAGATTAAAGAGAAGCTCGAAACAGAAGAGAGAGAGAGAGAAAAAAAGATAAAATAGGTTTATTTATACTTATTTATAAAGCTCACTTATTGGTGCAATATGACTGCACTGCAGCCCATGGCCAAATGCTACAGCAATGTTGTTTTATCTTTTGGAATTCAGTTTTGGTTGCATTTATCTATATCAAGGATATTAGCATTTTGTATTAACAGGCAAATATCTGGATTAATCCAATTTGCTAATTTAGTTGTAGGCTACTTTCATTGAATTTACGTGATAGCCTGTGTGGCATAATAAACCATGCAGCCACCACGCAGTGTGCTCCTGATGCGTCAAAAAAAAGGACGCTTGGCGAAAACACGGTCAACTATTCCAACTGAAATACCATTGACTAGCAAACACAAGCTAGCTGGCAAATATCTTACAGATTGTCGTTTAGCTACTACCATTATTACTAACTTCATTCATAATCTGAGTTTTTCATATCCCATCAAGACCGTTTACCTTCCCAATAAGGCTGATGACCTGACGCGCTCAAGACAGATAGAGGGAAGGGAGGGGGGGGGGGGGGGGGGCGGGGGGGCTGCTGCTGCCGCCACCGTGTTTTCACTTGATACAATGACGCGAATAGCCTACAACATGCTAGGCGCTCACTGGTAGCGCCGAAGCCTGTTTAAAATGACTGTCGGCACAAAGTTTGCAAATACTCCAAAAAATGAGAAGTTTTGATGCTGCATTCCGGTTGACTAAGAAAGTAGTACATTTATGATATTTAAGACTTTCATTTTGAAAATTAAGACTTTGCAACGGAATTTAAGACTTTTTAAGGCCTTAATTTCGGAAGATTTAATTTAAGACTTTTTTAAGACTTTTAAGACCCCGCGGCTACCCTGTATTAATTCTAATTCGACTTCATAGTAATCTTTATCAGAGGTGCCAATGATTATGGGCGGCTCTGTACAGTCACATCAAATAATGATTTGGATAGCCTAGACTGCCCTGAAAAAAAAACAAAAAAAAAACAGGATATAACATGTGTTGATGGCCCTTTTATTGGGTAAGGAAAATGTGTAGTGTGTAATAGGCTGACCTGATTCCTAAACATAGGTATTGGAATTTAAAAGAACAACGGCAACAAAAAACATGTTGTCAACATCTAATAATGACACCAGACAATGAGAGTAACACCAGCTTACCATGAGCTGAGGGTAAGATGCCAACTTCTGTCCTATCAGAGCAGCATTCCCACCTACATAGAGCTGAACAGACAAAAAAAAAAAAAAAAGATGAGGCATGTAAATCCGACAAACATAAGCTTCTCACTTCATTAAAATCTATGTAAATAAGCCACTAAAGAATGGTCAGTCAAAAAAAGAAACCTCTATATTGAATGTATAGGAAGAGACATGGACATATAAAATAGATGCATACATACATAGATACCTTAGGCATCATAATCAGAAATCTTGTACCATTTCTAAAACTTGTTAGTTGTTAGCACAAATAAATGATGACACTTGACACGTAATTAGTGTACAGTTGATGGATTGTATTGGATGTCAAAGTCAAGAACTACCTGTTGCATCAAATATTGCTGCCACAATCAAATATTTTCAGGGCTCAGAATCACGTACTTACATCAAAAAAAAAATATTGTTAAAACAATATTTTATGTTTGTGTACAAACTGTACATATATAGTTCAGCCTCTGAAGTGTTCAGGTAGCATCATCACCTGGTATGGGAACTGCACAGTTGGAGATTGTAGTACTCTGCAGAGTGTGGTATGTTCAGCTGAAACAGAACTCAACTCCTGAAGCACCCTGTGCTTTTACTGCTAAAGCTATACTGCGACTGATGTTTCTCATCACTGAGCCTACATGCGGTGAGTTGTTGTTGGTAATGGAAACGGATAAACTGATAAACGGAATGGATCAGCAGCGGTATATGCATTCGCCATTCCACCAAGTGGAATGGATTCTTTCGCGATACAATGGAGACCACTTTGAGAAAAGATTAACGCTGTTAATTTATTTATCGCCCAATAACAGTCTAGCGTTAATGCAGCATGTTAACGCCATTAACTAGTTTGAACACAATTTTTTCAAGTTTTTTGGATATAAAGAGAAAGTTATATATAGGTTTGTAATTAGCAAGAACGTCAGGGTCATGGTTAGGTTTTTTAATAGATGGCTAATGACTAATGTCTTGAAAGTTAGTTGGGACATGCCCTGCTAAGAGTGAGTTATTTATAATTTGAAGTAGTGTCTCAGCCAGTGGTAGGAATGGGGTCAAGTAGACATATTGAGGCCTTGGCTTTAGTAACCAGAGAAGAAATTTCTAATATATCAGTAGGCATGAATCAGTCAAGGTATGCTATAGGTTGGCTACAGCTACCAGTAGTCAGTAGAGAGGGTAAAGTTGGAGGGGTGCTGCTAATTCTAAGTCATATAATTCCAATTTTGTCATTGAAAAAGTTTAGGAAGTCATCACTGGGGAGGTGAATTGGGATGGACTGAGTTACTTCGTTCTTACTTTTTGTCAAACGTGATATTGTGTTGAAGAGGAATTAGGGATTGTCTTTATGTTCATGTATAAGCCAGGAGTAATAAGCTGTTTTAGCATTGTTCAGTCCTATCTTGTTTTCTTTCATCTCTCCAGGCAAGACGAAACACTTTGAGTTTAGTGGTGCGCCATTTTCTATCAAGTGTTGAGTGTATTGTGTTCATAACATGGTCACTAAATTGGCCAATTTGTGTTGGTGATGGAATAAGACAATCATAATGTGTTCGTGAATGGTTGAAAAGAAAAGGGATTTTTTTTTCAATGAAATCATCTGTGGTTTTAGGGGTTATGCCTCTAGTATTGTAATGTGTTATATTTTGCGCCATGTATTTCTAGAGTAATAAGGTAATGGTCAGTCATGGTAGGTTGGGGTGTGATTGTACGTTGTTCTATTTGTACACCAGTTAGTACAAGGTAAATAGTGTGGTTGTCTTTATGTGTAGGCTAGGTGCATTTACATTTTGACAGAAGCCAATGTGTTCAATTAATTGGAATGCAGGCTGTTGTGTGCAACATCTATGTGAATATTCAAGTCGCAAAAATGACTACGAGGCGCAGCAGAGAACTGTGTAAGACAGTAATTCTGCCACCTGAACCAAACTCTGGTATATCAGGAACATGCTGGGGTTAGATGACTGTCAATGTTCCTAGAAAGGAGATCGGTTCCCCTCCCTGAGGGATGGGGGCTGTCTCGATTGATAAGATTTTTCCAGAATGACTTAAGGTTGTCAATAAAACCCACGTTGTTATCGGCACACCAAACAACCATTGGTTCAGCTTCTGCTGAGTATTTCCTCCCCGAGGTTAAGTGGTAAGGGACCTGAGAAAATTACAGTCAGACATTGTTTGTGCCAACCTACACAAGAACATAAAGCTCATTTTGGTGATCTTCGACTGCCTAAGTGAAAGTCAAATTTTCTAAAATAATGCAGTGATCAGCTAGAATCAATCAAGAATAGCTTAGCCTACTGCTTTGTGGTCTTTGTGATACATTTTTGGGTTTTGTAGGATGCATGAGTAAAATGTAATCACATGCTAAAAAATTAAAAAGTTGATTCTCCACGTATCACAGAGACTAGCAGTGGCCAGCGCACTGGGGAGCTAAAGAAGTGAAGTTTCAGGCCTACATTATGTGTCAATACAGTCCCGAAGTTCACCGCGTTAAGAACTTTGATGAGATTATGCGTTCGCTATGCGCAATTGAAAGTGTGTGAGGCGCAGATCTACAAAACAAATTCATAATTTGGGTAGGATGTGAGCATGAAGAAAGGAAACTGGACATGAGAGCGCTGGCTGTAATAACTTTTAAAAGCTTAAAGATGCGGGGCTTTTGAAGTGAGATCTAGGCTTCAGTCCCCAAAAGCCACCCTTCGCTCTGCCGCTGGTTTAAACAACTGACTTGCGGTTGAGGCAATGGAACAGACCACTACAGGTATGTGCGGAGGGGGGCAGCAGATTGAGATTGGAGAGGGCCGCACAGGAGATACATTTCTTTTTCCCGACCAGTGTATTCTATTTTACTTTTTGGTTAACATGCTTAGGACACATTATATATCCGACACTGACTGTGTGGACTCGGTGTGATCACAGCTCAGTGATCCTTGCCTCCATGCAAGCTAGTTTTCTACAATTCCTGCCAGATTCATTAAGGATAGTGCAAATGTTACAGGGGGCGCCATTGCACATATAATTAATCTGTGGGTCATTCCACGCCAACTCGAGGACAAGCATTTACGTTATTCTATAACAGTCCATGTTTTGCATAAAACAGGCTACATTCCAACTAGAAATCATTGTTGGGATCATATCTAGGCATGGTGAAAATTACAGGCTTATCCATTGAAATTCCTTTAATTGGTGAAGCTTAATATAGAGAGATGCAAATAGGCTCATTTGCCTTTAAAATGTATATTTCAAGAATTTATTGAAGGAAAACGGTTTGGGGTAGAACTTCGATATTTGGCAAGGTTACATTTCTCAGAGAGGAGCATAAATGTGATTTTTTTCAATGAAATCCATGACATGAACTGGGAGGCCTTAGGTGAGTTTGGGTGGAATGACCCCTGTCTATACAACTTGGTAAGGTTCCAACTGAAATTAAATGGGCCAGGGTTCTCCCTCTATTCAAGAAAAATAGTAGGACCGATGTTAAAAATTATAGACCAGTGTCAATCCTACCAACTTTGTCTAAAATTTTGGAAAGAGTGGTCTTTGATCAGATGGAGAAGTACTTAACCCAGAACAACTTGCTATATGACCTCCAATCTGGTTTTAGGTCTGCATACTCCACTGACACATGCCTCACTCACCTATGTGACTACATCAGACAAGAAAGTGAAAAAGGAAATTATACTGGTATGATTTTATTAGATTTACAAAAAGCGTTTGACACTGTGGACCATTCGATTCTTTTATCTAAGTTGCAATGCATGGGTTTTGGCGAGGCATCATTACAGTGGTTTAGATCATACCTATCAAATAGAAATCAAATCTGTGATTATGATGGGGTATTCTCTGAACCGTTGCAAATATCTTGTGGGGTGCCCCAAGGGTCAATTTTAGGCCCTTTGTTATTTCTTATTTATGTAAATGACATGCCAGCAGCTGTTAAATGTAAAGTAATTCTCTATGCTGATGACTCCAGTAGAATCTAGTAGAAACATCTCACAGATTCAACACACCCTTACTAATGAGTTGAGTAATGTAAGACAGTGGCTGCTAGACAATAGACTGTCATTACATGTGGGGAAATCAGAATGTATTTTATTTGGTACCAAACATAAGATAAAAAAGGCACCAGAGTTAAAAGTCACATGCAATGGTAATGAAATACAAACAAAGTCAACAGTTACATACTTAGGTAACACTGGACCAGACTTTGACCGGTCATTCAGTTGCAGAGAAGCTATTAAATAAAAGTGCTTCCAAATTAAAATTTTTGTACCGTAACACAAGACAATTAGATTCTAAAGTTAAAAATCTCCTTGTGTCAGCGCTTGTGCAGTGCCATTTTGACTATGCCTGCTCAGCATGGTACAGTGGCCTGACAGTAAAATTCAAAAATAAAATGCAGGTTATGCAGAACAACATGATCCGTTTTATTTAGATAAACCATCTAGGTATCATGTCACTCCTAATGATTTTAAGAAAGTGAATTTTCTGCCTGTAAAGCTAAGGGTTGAACAGATAAAATTGAATCACATGTTCAACATTATCAATGGGGTAGCCCCTAATTATCTGAGTTCCCAAATTATAATGGTGCATACTCAACATGCCCATGAAACAAGAGCGAGTGTTCGCTCCTGTAAGGTACCATCTGCCAAGAGTGCGGCACGTAGCTTTTTCTTTTATACAGGAATTAGGTCATGGAATATCCTTCCATTAAATATTAAATTGGCAGAAACGAAAATGGTTTTTAAACAAAGGGTTAGAGTTTTGTTGTGGAATAAAGTAGAGAACTAGAAATGTGACTTAGGAATGTGATACTTGTATATGTGATATTTGTTGTTGCATGTGTTTGTATGTCTTGTCCTTTCCATCAGGGACCATGTTGGAAACAAGTGTTTACGCTTTTACATGTCATCCCTTGGATACCCATTGTCTTTGCTATATCCATAAATAAACCAAACCAAACCAAAACAGGTGTTACAGGTACGGTTACCGCTAAAGGAGGCTGAGGAGTACCTAAACATTTGACATCCCCAACAGATAGGGAGAGAAGAAGGAGGACATAGTGCAGAGAAAACAAGTGGTATGGTCGGTAGTTAAATTTAGGATTAGGTTGAGAGCAAAGATAGGGTAAATTTAGGATAATATCCAAGAGTTTGCACTAGTGTGGTAGTGATCTGAGACTCGTACCAGAGAGGATTCAAGCGGAGTGAGAGGTCTCAATGCTTGTTCAGTTCCTGGTTCTGTTTTTGCAAGGGGGAGGAGAGCAAATCCCCCTTTATGCAGACTTAAAGAATCTTTTCTTATTGTGATGTAGCCTAAGGATTTATGCAGTCTTAAAGAATCTTTCTTATTGTTGTAATGCAACAAAAACACTGCTGTTGGGCGACTAGCTCCCATTCATTTTCAATGACGGTATACAACCAGGGCCGGATTAACATGTCAAAGGCCCCTGGGCACATTTTTTCGATGGGCCCCCCATAGTTCGATGGTATATGCATCTTTTTAATATCCAAAATTGAAAGGTCAAAGCCAATTAATATGATACCTAAGAGTCATTCTTTTTTTTGTCATTTTCTTGTGTGCACTTGAGAAAACCCAAGGACACCATCACCAGCAGCAGATATCTATTAGCTAGTCTAAGTAGGCCTATATGGACTATAATTTCGCATTACCATTTGTACCATTTAAAAAAGTGTAGGTCTACTCCCAATAGCTAGAGATCTATTTCCTATAGCTGGGAGAAGTTAGCCTGACATAGCCCGCCCATAATATGAATGTTCATCCGTATCCATGGTTTGGAGACAGTCTTCATGGGCGGGTTTACTTCGGTAGAGAGACTACCGGCCAATAAGCGAGGCTGATTAGACGAGCTGTCCAATCGTTTCAAACCAGAAGTGAATGCCTTCCCCGCCCTATAATCGCGTCAGGTTAAATAACCTCCAGACCGTGAATACGGATGAACAGCAGTATAGACCCTTTTTGAAGCTACGTCACAATTCCATGAGTTGAGTTTTGGAGGCAGAAAATCGTCTGTTCTGATAGACATGGCTGTAAATTTGACAACTTTCCCCATCTTTGAAAATATAGCTTGTCATCATAATATAACTCAAGAATCTATTTCTTAACACGATATGATTCACAAACAACAAAATATATGTCCACCAACATGATTGAACGAGTACCCAAAGTTCAGAGACTGAAAGTAGCATAAGTGGCTATCTGCCTCTTTAGGCTGCTGGATAACGTAGTGATGCCTACTGCCACCGGAGCGACCTCTCTCGATTTAAACCACTTGTCAAAGCAAACAAACTAATCGACAGTCTCCACATATTTAACTGAACACAGGGATTTTGTATCACTTTAACACTACGCCTAAAAGCCAAACTTTACCACCGAATAACCCGCTAGCTTGTTAGCTGACGGTAGATCGCCTACCTTGTTAAGTGACGTTACTAACGTTAGTCGTTTTCCCATAGGATTAAGCGCATTTCTCTTAAAGTGCACCTTAACTCATACAATTTGTAAACGCTATAAGGCATACAGGATCGCTACTGTAGTTGGATATTATTTAGTATACATCTGATAGATTACGCCAAAATTATAAAATGTAGGATTAGCTGTTGAAAAAGCATTAAAAGACAGTGCTGAAAACGGTCACTTTTGTATTGGTTCTGATAGCTTCTGGAGGCTTTCTGCCTCCAGTTGCAGTTTATAGAATGTTAGAACACGGAATGTTTACAAACACAGAAAGGGTCTATAATGGTCGGGCTATGTCAGGCTAGGGAGAAGTGGCTTTCCATAAGCTCCTCCAGCCAGTTGCCTAGAAAAAATATTTTAAGAAGGCATTCACAATTATTTCCTTGTTGACATATACTGTAATTGCAATGCTTGGTGAAATGATTAAAGAGAACCTATGCAGGATCCGGTGGCGTCATCCAGTAAGCTAACAACCAAACAAAGCAGTTATTAAGCGTTTCTGCCAATAATCCTCTTTAAGAATTGCATAGTCAATGGTGATCGCCGCTAACAAAATGTATCGACAGTTGAATGCGCTGAGAAGTCACAAATCGCGTTGTAATTCAAACAGTAAACTCTGGCTAAGTCACGTGACCTAGCTTGCTTGCTAACCAAAACTTACGATAGCCGGGACGCGCTCCCTGATCTTGCATAGGCGGTATCTGCCTCTAGGAGGGTCGGACAATCTCGTGAAGGGGCTCGTTTTACTCCGGAACATGTCATTTATCAAGTCTAGTGAGTTCTAGGCAATTTACATAAAGGTGTAATGAATAGGAAACGTCGAAATTTTACCTAAATGTTGCATGTGGTGGCTTTAAGAATTTTCTCGTTTTTTTTATGTGACAAGAGTGACCCATAATCAAACTTCTCCTGGAACGCTTTAATTTTTTTAAAAAGCGCATACAGTGGGGTTGCAAGAAGGCGGATGAGTGAGGACTGATTTTGTAAAGCAAAATCACTTCGTCTGAAATAGCGCTGGATTGCGCCATTAACTTCTCTGTATTTAAATAAATTATTGGGAAAGAATCCTTCAAACCTACATGATAATGTTTTTAATTCTTACATTCTCATTTGACAAATTGGTTGTTGCAGTCGGATTAAAGTCCTGCGATTATCATTGTAGCTGTCGTATTATGTAGACTATTTCTGTAACCGAATTTTCTGACGTTACAACACCATTCTTTGGGCTGTGTTTAAGCATGTCCGAGCGTGCACACTGAGCAGATTTTTTTTCTGGTTCTACAGCCTTTGGATATGGGCCTATTCTGTATTCTCTCAAAAATCCAGCAAAGTCCAAATTCATCTTGACCAGTGTGTGAGCAAGTGGAGAGACCTATACTCCAATGATCAAACCTCAAAAGCATTATCATTTTGCATGTTCAGATAAGACAAACTTAGACTAGGTACTGTATGTTATTTACCGGGAGGGCCATGGGGAAAAAAATTGAGGTGGGGTGGGGGGGGGGCATGATTTTTTTTTTTTGACCGGTCTTCCAGCGCACCCCCCCCCCCGGTAAATAACGTACAGTCCCCTACCAAACGCATAGTGTTTGCTGGTAGCAATGAACTTCAAACGAGTCAACGCCTCCTTGGCGACCAAGTTGTTCAAATCGCCCAGTTGCCCTCTCATGGGACCAAAGGGTTATAGCACACTTGCCCTCCTGTACAACTCTTTCTCCTTTTTCTCTCCCTCTCCTCACTCTGACATGTAATATGTGACACACTTATGTGTCATGAAGTGACTAGACTGGCCTAAATCTTTTGTTTCTTCTGCCACTAAACACTACAATCATCCCGGCTGAGTGTTGAGCTTCCCGTCCGTCCCTACCTCCTTGCCATCAACCCCTACCCCGCAACGGATGCTGACCAACCTCTCAGGAGCCACATACCAGGACCAGCCTCCTTTCCTCCCAGAGGCCCCATGATGGACCCGGCCTTGCTGGCCTCCCTGATGATCACTACCTAATTGATGACCTCCACCCAATGAACTCTAATGCCACCCAACTATTCACTCCACCCCTGACTCTTCTACCCCATTTGCTGTCCCACAAATTGTATTTTACCTACCATCTAGTAACTCTCAGACGTTCTGTATTCATGCTGTTACTCTGTGTAAACCATGGTCAATCTATGTATCAGACTACCTACTGTATGGATACTCCATTAAGCCCCCGGCAGGTGGGTTGAGCCCATGATTATTAATTAATTATTAGTCAGTCCCTCCAGGATTTAGCTTTTTTGCGATTGCAGCAAATAACACAAATTCAACAATTTGTCGCGAAATTTTGCTATGCTGCATATTTTCTGTTATATCGCATACGTTTTGCAAAAACACAAAATCCTTCACAAAAACCAGCTCTATTACACACCTTGCTGGTGTGTTTCCATACGCACGCACTTCTTCAGTCATAGACACACACACGCATCAGGTGGACTAGCTTTGGCAGTGGCCAATATCCCCATTTATCTCGTTTCATCTCCGCAAAGGACAGGGCAATACTGTTCTTCATGAAAGTGGGGGCGAATTGTTTTGCACTCCCTGTAACAAGATTGCTGAACATCGAAGAAAATCCACAACAAATTATCATTTACATGGACAAAAACACCAGTGGCAAACAACGATGATGAAATACAGAAATTGTTAGGATATTTCAGCATGATTTGTGAGTGCAGGTTTGTTATGCTAACAAGCTTGAAGAGCTATCACTAATGTTAACTTAGCTTCGTTTATATTGGTATTTTGCATGCTCGTAAAATTGAGCTCTGACGTGGTTAATGGACACAGTAACATTAGGCTATTTAGTGAATGTTGTGTTTAGATTGTGGCTCCACTCAATCTTTTTATCCATTTACTATGAACCCGCTGGCTAGCGTCTTAACCCCCAACACCCCCTGTGGGAATTGCTTCGTCAGCAGTTTAAGTCCATTTATCAAATAGGCGACTGAAAGGCTAAAATGACATCTCAAACACACATACATAGCGTGGCAAACAGCAGAACAGATACAGTTAATTACATGTTTAGCACACATTGTGTGCAGCAGGGACGTGCAGAGAGGGGGTACTAAGGGGGCTCTAGCCCTTGCCCCTTTGCTCTTTGATGTCAAAAGTGCCCTTCTGACAGGGCCTGCGTGTCTTTGGCATTGTCACAAATTCTTATTTGTGACAATAAGACTTGTTCGGACTTGATAATTTGCTAAAATCTCTCACCAATTATTTGTGCCATTTGCAAATACATTTTCTGGCATCCGGCACTATTTCTTGTGCACGCGAGCGCTGAAAAATACAATAGCGGGTGACGCGGTTTTGCTTCATTGTCTTTCAGAAGCTTTGATATGGACATATCGCCCTCATTATGTATTTGATGTTATAAACTTGGCTTAGTTAGCTGCTGGAGTTCCATCTAATAACCAAGACATAACCATGTATTCAAACATGAATTCCGGTTAATTGCATGAATAGTAATGAGTAGTGTTGGCTATACATGTATTTTCAATGCTCTTCCATCTGAATAAAATAGCAATAGGCCTAACATTTTTTCAGCAAAAATAGCATTTTCTCTATACAACAACAAAAGGCCTACTAGCATACCTGCTTTAATTAGTTTCATTGCTTAGCCCAGGGTATTTATGAAAACGAGTAGCCTATTTGACCCAGATTTTTTTTTTTTTTTTTTTTCAGTGGCGGAAATAGGCTTCCATAGAGAGCTCCACCTCCATCTAAAATAATAGCCTGACAGGCCAGTCTATTACATAAAATGTACAGAGTAAGTCTACGGTTCTAAGCAAGTAAAATAATCCAATTTCAGCTTAGCGACCAAGCCAGTCAGGGAAGGTTGACACAGGTGAACCATTTGAAGAGCTTAAAACTAACTCGTAACTGCGCGAAAACTCTGTCAGGCTGCGCGGCTGTGCGGAGATTAAAATAATTAGAAGAAAACTGTTTTCTAAAAAGCTTGGTTTTCTTACAAGTTTGACCATTTAGATTGTCTACCGCTTTAAACTGCACTTTTCTTCCCTTACCAGTCGCTGACTTTACAAAAGTAACTAATGCAATAGGCTACCAATGACCATATCTCATATTTGGCTTATCAAAACGATGTGTTTCCGATGTTTTGATGGAAGCACTGAGAATGGAAATATTGTTACCGGTGCGCCTGTCTGCCACCAGACTGGACCAATGTGGTGGAAATAAAACACTCGTTACCTTGATTATGATAGTGGCCGTATTCCTTGCTCATTCTACAGTTATTATAACAGTCAGTTGACTGATTGATTCGTCGGACCTTCCCAGGTAAAAAATAAATATATTTTATTGTACTAAAAATACACTTGAAGACCAGTAAGTACAATGTAAGTATATTGACATTTTTTTGTGCTAATTAGAAGTGATATTGATATACACTATGAGTACACTAATTTTTAGTATATTTTTTCTTTAGTTCAACTCCAGTGTATTCAAAAAAAGTATACTAATTAGCTCTAATTTAAAAATACATTATCATTGCACTAAAATAGAGAGTACTTTCTCAAAAATACATATAAATAATTTATTAGTGCATTAAATAAAGTGTGCTTTGAATACTCTGAAAAGAAAGGTTCCTTTAGTAAACTTCTATGTGTTATTCTTGAGTTCATTTGTAATTACACTCCTTTAAAAGTATATTATAAACATACTAATTGCAAGTATATTTTTAACCAGTTGTGCTTAAGTATGCATTATTATTAGTAAACTTATGTTTACTTGCACTTACATCGGTCTTTAATTAAATCCAAAAGAGTATACTAATTAGCTCTAATTTAAAAATACATTATCATTGCACTAATATAGAGAGTACTTTCTTAAAAATACATATAAATAATTTATTAGTGCATTAAATAAAGTGTGCTTTGAATACTCTGAAAAGAAAGGTTTCTTTAGTAAACTTCTATGTGTTATTCTTGAGTTCATTTGTAATTACACTCCTTTAAAAAGTATATTATAAACATACTAATTGCAAGTATATTTTTAACCAGTTGTGCTTAAGTATGCATTATTATTAGTAAACTTATGTTTACTTGCACTTACATCGGTCTTTAATTAAATCCAAAAAAGTATACTAATTAGCTCTAATTTAAAAATACATTATCATTGCACTAATATAGAGAGTACTTTCTCAAAAATACATATAAATAATTTATTAGTGCATTAAATAAAGTGTGCTTTGAATACTCTGAAAAGAAAGGTTTCTTTAGTAAACTTCTATGTGTTATTCTTGAGTGCATTTTTAATTACACTCCTTTAAAAGTATATTATAAACATACTAATTGCAAGTATATTTTTAACCAGTTGTGCTTAAGTATGCATTATTATTAGTAAACTTATGTTTACTTGCACTTAAACCGGTCTTTAATTAAATCAAAAGAAGTGTACTAGTCAAGATATATACATGAGTATTTTGTTAGCATAATATTTCAAAGTATGCTTTGAGTGTTATAAACGTTGATTCACTTTTAATGTATTTCTTTAACCTTCTTAGTTTAATTTAAGTGGATTTTAAAAAAATACAATTTAAGATTAAAATTACAAGGTACATTTTAAAGTATTTGTACTAAAGTGGATATGATTATTAGTACACTATCCTGTGCTATCTCTATATACGGCTCTGGTTGAATTCATTGTAAGACAAAAATCATGTTTTTGAGTAAGATTCATTTGAAAATCTATGTAAGAACAAGAATAACACATAGAAGTTTACTAAAGAAACCTTTCTTTTCAGAGTATTCAAAGCACACTTTATTTAGGCTAATGCAGTAATAAATTATTTATATGTATTTTTAAGAAAGTACTCTTTATATACGGCTCTGAATTCAACTACAGTAAGTCTTCCTAACGCACTTCTCTCCCTACTTACACGAATTATAAAATCTCTAAAGACTCCATAGGCATGCGCATTAGGACCCGCTCTGGGGTTTCCTTACCCGTAAATAGAGGGCCTCTAACGTAAATTCAAAAGCGAAACTATGAGGGAAACATGCCTGTTCATGCCAGAAGACCACACAGAATTTTCTTGCATTGAACATTTCTGGTGATATTTTTTCGGTAAGTGGTGTTTCATTGTTTGCAAATGTTGTCTATTCCGTTAATTTGCATGTTTATCATGGAGGCACGGTTTGTGTTGTCAATGTCAACGTTCGCTGGTCAGGTTCGCCATGAAAGAAGTTAACATCAATTTACAGATGGGATTTTAATGCATGGTCATCTTTATAGTGTTCCTAAAATAATGACACACATCCTGAATTATGTACAAGCGGCGAGTGCATTGTGAAATGATAGTAACTTATTAGCTAGCATAGCCTACTGGTAATTGCATTCATGCATGAAAATAATTCTGCCTGCCAGCAAGCCTGCTATAACGTTAACGGTAGTGAGATGTTAACATAAACAAAAGCCATGTGCTGTTTTTAACGTTACCAGTTGCAATGATACATTGGTGCAGCAGACATGAACTTTGTAGTGACATAAACTAGTGATATGGAAAGTGTAATGTATTCTGTTGAATAGTAAAAGTATTTCCAGGTTTTAGCACCACCTGCTGGCTATTTCTGTTATAGCAGAGAAGTCACTTCCTGTATTAGGTCAGGTTTCTCCATGCTTACTTCCTGATCGGCCATTTTGGTAAAATCCTCATGGAGAGTAGAAGCTGTGTTTTTCTTCTGTATCCATCTGTCTGTTTGAGCCTGCTAGAAGCTTTGCTTGTAAGTGGACTTGTTCATTTAAGTTTAAGCATTTGATATTTTCCTATATTGTGGAATTTTGTGCATTTTGAGCACCTTTGTAGGCTGTGTAAGATAAGCAGCTGAATTGTACATGCATATGGTCTCACTCGGTGAAATGTGCGTTATACTTTCAACTTATTTACACAGTAGCTTATATGTTTTATTATGTGAACTTTATGATTTGTATTAAGGCAATTAGACTAAAGGAAAATGTATTTTTGTTTAGTTTCACAGATCCCAGTGATTTGAATGTACTGTGCAAAGACATCCATGAGTAAAGAGAGTTCAACTTTATTCAACGCGTCCGTGGCATATGATTTCAACAATTACTGGCTGTTTAGCTATCTGTTAACTGGGTGCTAGGAACACGCACTTTAGAAGACAGAATAGAAAGCTTACTGTATATCTGGAATTTTAGTCATTTGATCTGCATTGATTTGTAGGCTAAGTTACATATTGAAACAATTAATTAAAAAATGAGTAATTTTACAAAAAATGTTATAAAACACACGCCAGTTTAAAACCCTGTGTTTGTTTTCTTTAATGGCAACAATTGTCTAATTTAAGCCTCAAGTCATGGTAACAGACTTTACCAGATTGAAGCAATTAAAAATGTTTAATCCATCATCCAGGCCACACAGAATGGAGGTTTCATACATTTTCTTCCGTCATTGGGACCACCAGATGGGTAGCCTATATTGTAGAAAAATTTATATTTTCCTTCCATATAGTTAAAGTGGATGATTACTGAAAATATATATTCATATTGTGTTTCTTGTCTGTTTGTGTTTCAGAAGTGTATTCTTGTCCATACAGAAGAAGTGACATTCATTTGTGAATTAATGGTAGCCTACATTGAACATTTCAGAACTAGCCTACTGACAGATTACCATCCTCTACAAGTTCAGCAGGTGGGGCGGTGACGGCAAGGATCCTCAATTCAAAATAACTGAAAATGGTATGTTGCCAGAGGTTTTTATTATACGTAGTTTCTATAATTCTACGGAACATTGTAATGATGCTAAATCTGGTTCCTGTTTTTTGCCCTTTCCAGGTTTTGTTACATCGAATAGTTCTTTCTCCCAAAGAAGCCAAAAGACTCCAACTTGAACTTCCAGAATCAGTTGACCAGCTAATTGTTGTGCTTAAAGAAAGACTCCAACTTGAGAGAGATTTTACTCTTCAATTTGAAGATCCTGATTTTGGATTCTCTTTATTTGAGTTGACCACAATATCTGAATTGCCAGGGGGCGTGCAGTAGGCTACTACACACTATGTGGAACTCTCCTCTCCCTTCTTCCCCTTGTAACCTATCTGAACATTCCTTCAGCGGATCAATCTTCTCCTTGGACACAGCCAGTGTTCATTCAGAAGATTTTGGGCCTAGCAGTTCATGCTAGGCACTTGCCATTTCTAGCGAGTTGTCTGATGCTGGCTGCAAAGACGTAGATGTGAACAGGAAAAGGTGTCGAGGAGATGGAGAAGATGGCCCATTCACTCTCAAAAAGCCCAAACGGGGAGAATTCAACCATGTCCCAGACCACCATGACGAAAAGGAAGAGGACAGACTTGCTCTAGTTGAAGAATTCCAAAATAGAAAAAGTAATATGGCAAAGATACGGCAAATGATGGAGCTGACGTTTTCCCTTTGATGCAAGGAGATTGTGGAGATACAGCCCATGGTATCGGAGGTCAAGGAGAGATGGCCTGCACTGTTTAGTCTGGAAGAGGTAAGACTGTCTTTAATGGTAGAAGTTCCTTTGTGACTGGCCACAATCGTCAAAAACTTGAAAAAAAAAAAAAAAGCTTTTCACAATTTCAAATACCCTTTCTCCAGGACTTAATCTATGTTTAGGCAAGTAAGGTAACATCATGATGGTTTATGGTTTAATTTGCTACAGGATTATATAGTCATCTCTCCCTGGTAGATATTGTTCCATTAGTTTCACTGTAATTATTGCTCATTCAATTTATTTAAATTCTTAGTGAAATTGGTGGAAAAAGGGTTATCATTTTATGATTTTTCTTTAATTCATTAATTCCAGATATCTAAAGAATTTCATGGAATTACAAGTAAGGACCTCCTGGTAACCTTCCATACTTCCCTGGACAAATATGTGCTTCGGCTACTCAAGCTCTACCGGGCAAGAAAGGGAGCATTTGGCCCAGCAATGGAAGACCTCCTGAATAAGCTTGATGAAGAGGTGAGTTAAGTGCTTGAAGTATAAGTATGTTAACCCTTCTTTTTGGAACTGTCTGGCTTTCTGTCTTTAGCCATGAGCTTCATCCAAGTCACGAGTATAGACAAACCCCATTTGATGACGCTGACAATGAAAAAGATGGCTATGTTTTATTTTTCTTTAAAGGAAAATACCGGAGTAAGTTTAAGCATAGCCCTGCTGCACGACCCTTCTAACAGCAATATATTTAGTATGAAATGAAAGAATTTCAAACAGCATAGACCTAACACGAACGCGAAACACTTTACATTGAGTCAATGTAACCTCAGATCTTGCTTTCGGTTTCCAACAGCCAGATCCCATTGATTCAGTGTAAAGTGCCTGTTCACTTCTGTGTTTGCGTTCAGTCTGTGCTGTACCGAATTATTTTGTTCCACTTGCTAACTAGCGCATTTAGCAAGCTCTTTCAACAGGGCTATGCTTGAATTCACTCCAGTATTTTCCTTTTAATGATAACATTCATACTAAACATTAGCATTCATAATTAACATTATGTTGGTGGCATGTCAACTTTTGGGATCTACACTCACTACATGCCCAGGCTCTGGGTAACTTCAGTAGGTTTTATTGGTTTCCATGCTATTAAAATGTCTGAGAATAGTACCATTGGTTAAAGGAAAATACCGGAGTAAGTTTAAGCATAGCCCTGTTGCACAAGCCTTCTAACAGCAATATATTTTGCATGAAATGAAAGAATTTCGAACAGCATAGACCCTAACGCGAACGCTGAAACACTTTACATTGAGTCAATGTAACTTCAGATCTTACTTTCGGTTTCCAACAGTCAGGTCCCATTGATTCAGTGTAAAGTGCCTGTTCGCTTCTGCGTTCACGTTCGGTCTGTGCTGTACCAAATTATTTTGTTCCACTCGCTAACTAGCGCATTTAGCAAGCTCTTTCAACAGAGCTATGCTTGAATTCACTCCGGTATTTTCCTTTAAGGTTATTAGACATCAAAGCAGCCATACATCATGATGTGCTAATTACTGACTTGAAAATATTTAATTTTATGAACAGAACATTGAAATTATCATTCCAAACGTTTCACAGTTGACGTGTTACAAGCAAGGTTCAAATTTTAATGTTAATTTTAACATTTTATTTTTAAAAGAATCTTCAGTTTCTTCATTATTATGTGAATGGTATTTGTGTCTGCGTATGTAATCCGTAGACAAGGGACATTGTGTCTCAGCGGAAGACAGCAGCTCTAAGGGGACTTCCCATCTTCACCCGTGAGGACACATCCAAGTTTTTTCTTAAGTGTTTGGTAAGTGATTGTCTGTGTTTAATGGACATTCAAAATGTAATGTAGCTGTGTGTTATGAATAATTTTTTTCTGCTCATTGAGTTTTAGGAATGTTCATTCAATATGCTCCAACACACATTCCTTCATTCCATCAGCAGTTTACCAGTCCAAATATGTTTGGTTCAAGAATTGCATTTAAAACAGTGTGCTAATTGGGGTGGCAATTGATTGGTATTGCTAAAGCATTTCTTCCCTTTGCATTGGATACACTAACCTCTATACTATTCCCAGATCCCTGTGTACCATAATCTACTTACTGCATGAACATTGTGTAACCACAAAATCCACCGTAACACATACTGTACCTGTGTCCTTCTGACATTTCACACATCTAGACACTTAATTGGGTTACGTTTTGGCCAGTTGAATGAAAGTCAATAACTATTATAATGATGGTAAAATATAAGGGTTATTGTTTTCCTTTGCATTTAATAATGTCTCTGATTTCCTTAGGAGACTGACTCTGAGGATGCTGTGGTCCAAGGTGTGGCTGTTGGGATTCTGACAGTCTATGAAAATGATGCCATCGTCTCACCAACTGTGCGAGCTGTAGCTGTTGTGTTGGAAAGAAGCATCATACTGCATGACCTACCTGACCTTTCCACTGCCTTTGCATACCTCTTTGGACTTTGGTATGCAATAAACATTGACTATCCCAAAGCACTGAGGTACACCTTCGAAGCAATTCAAACAATTTTTCTTGAGCTTGGGACTCTTGGGGCACAAGGTGTCTGAAAGCAAAGCTTTTGCAGTAAATGTTTGGACATTTTAATTGTTGGACTTTTCACTCTTTAGACTGTGGTCCACATGATTTAAGTCCCATTTGTCAGTTCAAAAGCATTGCGTATACTTATGTGAGCAGCAATACTCTGGTAAAGGTTACAGCTGCATCATTTACACTTTCACATGGTGGTTGTACTTACTGTGCTTGAAGGAAATATACTGGTATCTGATGTTAAGAATATTGTTAACATTCTCCAAAAACATTTGAACTGTACTCAAAATGTTATGATCATTGCATTCAAAATATTTTGTAAAGAATTGTTTTTTTTAAAACATATTATGAAAGTTTGTCTTTTTAATGGATCTAATTTTAATGAATTTAAAATGTATTGCAACATGAAGTGGAAATTATGAGCGTTTTGTAGAAGGTCAAAATCAGTATGCTAAAAATGTTTTTAGTATAGTGTATTTGTGGGTCCATACTATTATGCAGTTTAAAACATTTTAAGAAGTGCAAAATACTGTTTTAAATACAAGGAATACAGCTTATTTTGAAAATGGTGCACTTAAAGTTGTTTTTCAAAGTGTACTAATTTCTGTTCAAATAAGCAAACTTTTGTATATTCTTTTATTGTCTTGGGATTGCATTTTAAGTGCTTTATAAATCAATTCAAATGAGTTTTGTAATAAGATATAAAAGCATTTATAGTGAACTTTAACTGAACTAAAATTAAATGCACATAAAGTTGAAATCACGAGTGTATTGTAGAAGGTCATAGTCAGTATGCTTGAAGTGTATTTCAGTGTAGTGTATTTGTGGGTCAAAATAGCACAATGGAGTGTACTAAAACGTACTCTAAAACATTTTAATATGTATAAAAAGTACTACTTAAATATAAAAAGTACTACTTAAGTATTTTGAAAATAGAGCACTTAAAGTTCGTTTTGAAAGTGTGCTAATTTCACATTAAATAAGTGTACTTCAGTGTATTCATTTTTGTCTTTATTCCATTTAAAATGCTTTATTAACGTATTCAAATGGGTTTTGTAACCTATTATAAAGGTTTTTCAAGTAAACTTTGATTTGCTTAAAAATTTATTTTAAATGTACATGAAGTGGAAATCATGAGTGTGTTATAGAAAGTCAAAGTCAGTATGCTTAAAGTGTATTTCAGTGTAGTGTATTTGTGGGTCAAAATAGCACAATGAAGTGTATTAAAACGTACTTTAAAACATTTTAATATGTATAAAAAGTACTACTTAAATATAAAAAGTACTACTTAAGTATTTTGAAAATAGAGCACTTAAAGCTCGTGTTGAAAGTGTGCTAATTTCACTGTAAATAAGTATACTTAAGTGTATTCTTTTTTTGTCTTTATTGCATTTTAAATGCTTTATTAACATATTCAAATGGGTTTTATAACCTATTATAAAGGTTTTTCAAGTAAACTTTGATTGACTTAAAAATGTATTTTAAATGTACATGAAGTGGAAATCATGAGTGTGTTATAGAAAGTCAAAGTCAGTAAGCTTAAAGTGTATTTCAGTGTAGTGTATTTGTGGGTCAAAATAGCACAATGAAGTGTACTAAAACGTACTTTAAAACATTTCAATATGTATAAAAAGTACTACTTAAATACAAAAAGTGCAACTTAAGTATTTTGAAAATAGAGCACTTAAAGACCTTTTTGAAAGTATACTAAGTCTACTTCAAATAAGTATACTTTAGTGTATTCTTTTTTTTCCTGGGTTTGATGGGGTTACCAAGAGGGGAAAAAATAGCAAAATTCCTTGCAAATTTCAAGGAAATGACACCACAATATCAGTCATTTTGATCACAAAAATGACAAAAAAAATTCGAAGTCGAAGAAGTAGTGCAGTTCATGCACTCTAATAAACACATTGAAAAGCCAAAAAACTTTTTTTTTTTGGTTATTATATGAGACCTTTAAGTTACCTGAGCATTAGGGTCCTCGGCAGCAGTCTGTGCAATACTCTGGAATACAGCCTTGTCTGTGAAGAAACGCTCTGCTGCTGCTCCCCTCTCCATAAAATGAATGAAGGCTTCCACCAGATCCTTTTTGGACTGTAACACCTCATGGTCACTGCTTCTTCCCGGATCAAGAGCCAAAGCTTCAAGTAAACCCACACCTGATACCACCACATCCACACAGGCATTCACTCTGACAAAAGCATATAAAAAATGGTTGTGCAACAAAACCATGTAACATTAAGAAACAAAAACCATCAACATTAAATATCAACATTAAAATACAAACCGGATTCCAAAATAGTTGGGACACTGTACAAATTGTGAATAAAAAGGAATCCAATCACTTACAAATCTCAAAAACTTATGTTTTATTCACAATAGAATATAGATAACATGGCTAATGTTGAAAGTGAGACATTGAAATGTTATGCCAAATATTGGCTCATTTTGGATTTCATGAGAGCTAAACATTCCAAAATAGTTGGGACAGGTAGCAATAAGAGGCCAGAAAAGTAAAAGCTTTTCTGCAGCTGGACCCATTTGCATCTTATTTGGTCAATTGGCAACATGATTGGGTCTGAAAAAAGCCTCCCAAAGTGGCAGTCTCTTTCAGAAGTCAAGATGGACAGAGGATCACAAGTTCCCCAAATGCTGCGGCAAAAAGTAGTGTTGCAAGATCAGAAACGCAGAATCAGAAACGAGTTTCTCAGACACAAATTGCAAAGAGTTTGAAGGCATCATCATCTACAGTGCATATCACCATCCAAAGATTCAGAGAATCTGGAACAATCTCTGTGCATAAGGGTCAAGGCCGGAAAACCGTGATCATCAGGTCCTTAGACGGTACTGCATCACATACAGGAATACTACTGTAATGGAAATAACAAATTGGGCTCAGGACTACTTCCAGAAAACATTGTCGGTGAACACAATCCACCGTGCCATTTCCCTTCGCCAGCTAAAACTATATGGGTCAAAAAAAGCCTTTACTAAACATGATTCAGAAGTGAAGGCGTGTTTCTCTGGGACAAAGCTCATTTAAAATAGACTGTGGCAAAGTGGAAAACTGTTCTGTGGTCAGACGAATCAAAATTCAAAGTTCTTTTTGCAAATCTGGGACGCCACGCCATCTGGACAAGGACAACCAGAGTTGTTATCGCTTATTGTTAGCGCTCAGTTCCGAAGGCTGCATTTCTGATGTTATGGGGTTGCATGAGAGAAATATTGAAATTTGAAACTTCCAGATCACTGCATTCCGTTTTTATTCACAATTTGTACAGTGCCCCAACTAATTTGGAATCCGGTTTGTAAACACTGAGCATGTTTGCTGTGTGTGACGTTGTTGTGTCCTTCAAAGCGCATGCGGGACACTTTTGGTGTGTTTAATGTTCACACTTGAGATCACATACAGTTGCATATAAGCCGCATTTCATTGGAAAGGTGAACAACCTCGCAAAAAGATCGGATTCCACAAAAAAATCCAACTTGCCGGGAGCAGAATTTTGATACGTTCTTGCAGGTCGGAGAAAACCACTTGCTAATTGTAGTTTCCAGGGGCACCTAGCAAGGTATTAGTAGCCAAATCACTGTTTTAAAACCATAGAAAGGCTCAAAATAGTCCTACATGTTGTTTATAGTATAATGACAGTTCCAACATTTATAACTAGGCATTGAAAACTTATTGTACAGATAGATACTTACCCCCTAGCTGGGTGCCCCCGGGCGCTACAACTAGCAAGTGATTTTCTCCGGCCTGCACGTCTCAATATTCTGCTCCCTGGCAAACATTCCAACTTTTAATAATGTTGCAATATATTTTGGGTCCTTATGACACCAAATTTCTCCTTTAGGCCCTGTAGTGTGAATGTAACCTCTGTCTCCTCAATGGGGTAGACCATAATGTGATCATCAGAATTGCAGTTGGCACAAGACACAAATGCACCGCAACGTGGAGGCAGGGAAATGAGAGAAACATTAAGAAGAATGAAGAAGATAACGTTGGAGGCGTACAATGTTGATGGTATTGATCATTTTGAACCAGTTCTCGATACCCATCCCTCAGCCTGAATCCGCCCTGGACAAATCAGATTCCATGTGCCTTTTTTACTGTTTACAATGTCATCAAAGTGATCAGATTTGTGCCAGGTGAGCAAATGATCAGATTTGTGCAGCCCGTAGGGTCTGTGTACCTTCCGTTCATTGGATTTTCAACTCTGAAACAAAAAACAGGAATCAAAGAACATGGGCCTCATGTACTAAAGGTGCGTACATACAAAAACAGTGCACACACTAGGGCTGGGCGATTATACGATCTCGATTAGTGATCGCGATCAAATTCAGTTTGATCACGGTGATCAGCTGTGGGCATATTTACTCGATCATGTGCATTAAATGCAGTTGGAAAGGTTGTCATCTTCAACTCCAGGGGTTTATGCAGGCGCACAGACTAGCTTGTCTAACAGTAGCCTAAATAATTTCGTCATTAAAATGAGAGCCTCCTGCGGGGCGAATGGAAATAATAGATGCATTTCACCCTGAACTAAAGTGTGCTCATGCATTGTAGGCATGCATCACACCATATTTCACCTTGCCTGATAGTTACGTGTTTCACGTCTCTGCTGCACTTTATTATTTATTATTATTTGAAAGACAGTTTATGAAGGTTTATACATTTTGGGATTGCACAATTGCAATAAATTAAATTAATAAATTCCAGTATCTGTAGGCCTATTGCAATCAAGATGAGTAGAAAAGCCTATGATAGTGTTTTTTTTTTTATTACCTCCGCCAAGGAGGTTATGTTTTCGGTCGCGTTGGATTGTCTGTCTGTCTGTTTGTTTGTTTGTCTGTTTGTCAGCAGGATAACTCAAAAAGTACTGCACGGATTTGGATGAAATTTTCAGACAATGTGTATATTGGGACAAGCAAGAGCTGATTCGGTGGCGATCGGTGATTTTGGTGGCGATCGGTGAACCTGGGTCATTATACATTATATCATTCGAGATCGTTCAATATGGGAAATAAATCGTGATAACTTTTTTAGCCATATCGCCCAGCCTTAGCATACGCCATCTATCATGCTCACCGTCGAATGTACTAAAAGTGACTTGAACGTGAGAATGTACGTTGCCCACGCCATTTCCATTTCAGGCGTATGCACATTTTCAATGGATTTTGTCAGTTGGCGGCACATAGAGGCAGTGCAGTGCAACAACATTTAGTTAATTAGTTGACCATGAATCAAGCTACATTGTTTGCACAATAAGTAGCCTAGGTTCATATCTTGAAATATGGCTTAATTAATATAAATTTTAACTTCAAAGTTAAAATTGGACCACAGCTGGTGCACCCCTCACTGCTCAGGCACTGCTGAGGCAGGAGGCCAACTGCACCTGTGTCCCTCACCACTGTATGTTCAGTGCTGTTGTGTGTAGGCTGTCCTGATTTGGAAGGCAGAGACCAAATCTCGCCAACTATATAGTTGATTAACTGCAGCAATTCGTCAATGAGTAGCCTATTAGACCTACGACCACAGTGGAATTGTGGCAAAGGAAGGATAACTTCTGAAAGGTCTATCTGAGCCCACAAGGCCATGCATAATATTTTGTATTATTATTATTATTATCATCATCATCATCATCATCATCATCATCATCAGTATTTTTTTTTTATTTCTGTTAACTTTTCAAAAGACCCGCAAGCTTAAATAGGTCCATAATCTATTCATGATATGAATAGATATAGCGTCATTTTTCCACCTACGTAAAGTGATGACAGAAGTGCTTCCACTTTTGAGTCTTTTAAGAGATTGCATAATCCTCCAAATTACCCATTGTGTTGAAATGGAAACCAAACAAAAAAAATCGATTGTAAGAAAAAAAAAAATTAAAGTATTTCTTTTGTAAGGACAAGATCAGACAGAAAACAGCTCTTTACCCATTTTTACGCAATGAAAAAGCATTGTTTTTTGTTTTAGAGTGGAAAATCCAATGAACGGAAGGTACACCCCTGCCAACAATTTTTGGTTCCAGGAATGTTCCGGGAAGGTCTTTCTGTTGGGTATGGGAATGTTCCCTGAAAGTAGCTTTGGTTGTCTGAAGGGGCACCAGGAAGTTTTCTTTTTAAACGGAACTAGAACGTTCGCTGCTGGTTTGCATGTCTAGTTAGGTGAACATTCCCGCAATGTTATACTAATGTGACATTTTGTGAGAAAAAGATTATAAACAGAAATTAAAAATGCATTGAGCGGGAATTGAACCCCAGCCTTCCACGTCAATGGCCGGTGCGCTCCACTAAGCCATGTCACTTGACAGCATATTAAAAAGAAAAAGAAAAAAAACAAACAAACCCATAGCGCTGATGCATCATTAATTGCGATTCACAAAATTAAGACACAAAATTAAGACACAAAATTAAGCCTAAATCTATTGTCATAAATAGGCCTAGGTAAAATCAGGTTGTTTAATGATAATTTACACATAATCTCTATCAGATTATATTTTACATACAATATAAAAACTAACCACGTGGGAACATTTTGCGAAGGTAACAAATTTACCACGCTGTAACGTTAGAATTTTAACGTTTTCAGAACCAAAATAGGATAACGATCTTCCAATATCCATAGGATAACCATGGGGGAACATTATAAGGTTCCTCTATGTTCTGTGTTAGTGGGGACGGACCCAGACTCAATTCACAGCAGGACCAGTATCTGCCTCTTTGTGCAAGGAGGAAAATCTAAAAATTATTGCATAATACATACACTCACACACCATATCAGTTGATCTCTAGAGCAATTGTATAAATATAAAACCAGAAAATTACCCAACAGCAATCCTTTTCCACTGATGGACAGGAACAGTGATAATGGACTCCCATGCAGTGGCAATGGCCTGTTCAAAAGTAGGTGTGTTCAAGTTGGAGTCTTCTGAAATCAGTGTGTGGTATCCATTGGAAAATGGAGTGGTGAAGTACCACAGCTGATCTGGTAGATTTGGATGAGTGTGATAGAAATACCCCAGAGTGATCGCAAACACTGCTATTACTGTCGCCGACTTCCACATGCTTCTAGTCTGCAAGGCAGCGACAAGAGAGAGTAATACCTTAACAAACAAATGAATTTTAAAGAATGTCAACAACAACAACAACAAAAAAGACCAAGAATGCGTGTGGATTGACCTAACGTTAAAATTAAAAGACATTTTCTAAATGAGTAAGCTATAGGCCTAACTATAAATGAATGACCATGCAATGGCACTACAGCCTACTAAAAATGTAACATAACGTTAGACTACCGACATCTCACCTGTTTGTAAATAGCTAGACTACTTAAAACTATTAATTCGGTTATTGTATGAGCGACCAAACAGCTCTTAATGTAACTTATAGCGCGAGTGATGCAGTGAACATCGACTTGCAACTTAACTTGCAACTTAAAAAGGCACAAGTTAGCTGCCACTTGAGGTAACGTTACACTGGTTACCAAACATAGCTGCTTGAAACCAGTGTTGTGCGCGCCCATGGGATAATGTTACCTTGAGTTGTTCTATGGAGAGGCGCCTTCGGCAATATTTGCACGATATTTCAATCACGTTGTTATCTTATTCTAACATAACGTTATCATACAGTGAGTAGTTTGTTAAAACTAGCTGCAAATTGAAACCGGACACTTGGTTGAAACATTCTCACAACCGATGAGCTCTTCCTGGTACGTCACACTATTGAAGTATCCGTATCGTCAGAATAAAGGGGGGGGGGGCAACTTCACACAGGTGTGAACCAGCGGGTGAAACAAACAGGACCCAATGAACCTCGTGATCGGGCCACGACTCCAATTCTCTGGTGCATATCCCAACATCTAAAATCTCAGTGCTAACTTTCTGGATGGAAGTGTTGGTCTTTAAATCGTTACGTGAGTGCATGGACACTTTTATTTTGAAGGAAAAAAAAAAAAAAAAGTAAATAAATGACGGCCATATTTGCAAGTGGATACGCTGTTTCACGCTGAACTATCAGTAGCCTACTAAATTGCGATAGATTTTTTTTTATTAACAGGTAAGCCAATTTCGTCATTTGGGCTGAAATAATGCAGCGTCTTGGAACAGTCCAGCAAAAGATACGATGTGTCTTCAAAACAGAAGTACAAGATGTGCCATCTGGAAAACGGGAGGCTCAGGTAAAGTCTAGCCTACATATTTCCATGCATGATTTCCATGAGGTTTTGCAGCCATAGCAACATGCACGTTTTTTAATTGACAATTGCTGTATATTCTGAAATATTCTTAATGGGCAGGCCCAAACGTCCGATAATCAGCGACACGTACCACAGGAAAAGTTACTCAGAGTGAATGATGCATTGCACAGTCCAGTATGCGGCACGGGTGAGCAATTATTTTGGCCGAAGGGCCACATCGGCTTTTAGATTTTGACTAAGGAGCCGGGTGTTAGTAAACCGGTCGATGCCGGTAAATTGGCAAGTTAAACCAGTGGGCTACTTTCTTCAGAGGACATTATGCATGGTTAAAAGGGGGGTTATAAATTAACACAACAGATTTAATCATAGGCCTAGCTGGCTAAAAAATAAATTATTGTACTTTGGGAAGGGGCCTGATTAAACAGCTCAGTGGGACGCATGGCCCCCGGGTCTGCCAGGCCTGCAGTAATTGGTATACTGACACATAGAATAGCAGAAAAAGATGGGGATTGCTGCCTTTCTACTCACCTTCAACATACCCATAAAACAAAAAAATGTCTATCCACCTGACAAATTGTCATCAAAAGTGATCATTTTCAAGCATTTTAGTATATCATTGCCTCAAATGTGTATGAAAAACTTCCCAAGTATAAGCTTCAAGTTATGCCCAAGATGACCTTTCTATCTAGATTCTAGAACAGTGGTTGTCAAACTGGGGTATGAGTACCCCTGGGGGTACTTGGATGGGTTCTAGGGGGTACACAAAATTAATCTGTGAATGGGCTCTCAGCCCTCACCTGCATAAAGATAATATAAAAAAGATCTTATTCTCAAACTATGGCCAATATCCCCTATTCCTAATGCTTTGCTGTGTATCCCTATCATTAATTTGTGTTCACATTTTGTTAGTGCAGCAAAATTACAAAAAAAAATTAATTCTTTCTGTCTGTGGTGCAGTGGTAGGCTTGGTAGGATCAGATTGTTTCAGGGGGTACGCAACAGATAAAAGTTTGGGAACCACTGATCTAGAAGAATGCAGCTGGTATGACCCAAGTTCTCAACTGTACACCAAATCGGAAATAAAACCACAACTTTCAAGCATTAACATTGCTAATTGTGAATATTTAGGCACTGCAACAACATAATTGGCCATATAACCCTAACAATTTGTATGGTGTATACTGACACATAGGGGAAACGAAGAGAAAAAGATTATAGGGATTGCTGCCTTTCTACTCTCAAATATCACCTTCAACGTACAAGATTCAAGAAAAACTTCATTAGGCTACATTGTAGTAATTATAATATGTTCATAACTACTAATCAATGGAGCCAGCCCGACAAAGTCAGTCAGAGAGTTTAAAGGGACACCAGGCAGGACTGCGGTTTTCTATCCATGGCGCTCCACCTACAGTCGCCGAAATATTAGAAAAAATACTACATTGTACATTCTCAACAAGCGATGTAAATTTATTTGCAAACCAAAGAGTACGAACCAGAGATGATAATTTCCGTGCGTTAAGTTGTCTAACAAGCCAGTAATAAAATGCGATTTCAGTTATATCTACTTTCAGTTTCTATTTCGTGGACCCGGCACCAGACTTTCTGCAAGTGGGATTACCTTGAAACAAATGCTAGAGACTGACGAGATGCCTGGTGTCCCTTTAACTCGAGTGTAATGCATACAGACACTAGCACTGGGAGAAGGACAGCGAGGAAACGCTCACACAGGCCGTCGCTGAACTAACTCCCGGAGCAAAGATACAGAAATTTATCTGCACACAAATTTCCCCCTGGACAAACAATAATAGTTAGGGAAAGATATGAATTTTTTTGAAAATCTGTGAACTAATTTCTTACCAATAGATTTTTTTACCATGTATTCTTACAGGTGTCTAGAGACACCTCACAATTTATCCACGGCCAAATCCCATGGGAATCTCCTGGACAGCCTGTCAAAGTCGGGGTGCCCAGAAGGCCTATGTAAAAATCGGAATGCGTCAGATTGAGAAAAAGGATGCAGAATAGGTCATAACTTTTGAAGTTAACTGCATACAGAGACAAACTAACACATTTTCCCATACAATACTGACCCAGTGAATACAAATAAGTGGTTGTTTTTGACATTTGACTACATTTAAACTGCCTTTTTGGTCAAAAACAGCCAAATATGGTCTAAAATATGCAGAATTTTTCATTATTTCAAGTTTTATTGTGCGCTTTTTCACCACTTGCTTTACATTTCTTCATTGAAATCCTTCATTCTTCATTTCTTCAGTGAATTTGATAATTCTATTGGGTATCAAGGTAAAATAATGCCCCAAAGTTAAAATGTTTAACCCTTTGATGCCCTAAACTGGAACCCGGGAAATTATAAAACTGTCAGAATGCAATAACTTCTTGTCAGGGTCAGTTTTCAAAAAAGATTAACCCTGAAGGCAAATCATGTTAATTTTGGCATACAACATTTTCAGGGGTTTTGAAGGGTGCTGAATTCAAATCTTCTATATGCCACGCTCAAAAATTACCCATAATGCCTCAAAATGGAGAAATCCAATATGGCCGCCGTCAGCAGGTGAAAATCTAACTAATCACTTATCTTTTTGACTGTATAAAGTAAAAATCTGAATGTAATGTCCTTTTATAGGTTTCCACACATGGGGAATTCAATACAATACTCAGATTTAAGATCAAGACTTAAGAAAATGCTTGAAATTGATGTACATGGTTAAAATTGATGTCTCGAATCATTGATAATTCATAAATAAAAGAGGAAAAAATCAAGAAAAAGGTTGATGGCATTCAGAAAAATCTACATAAAATATGTCTAGAAACAAGGTTGATTATAATACTCAAACAGTATATTGTAACTTTATATTTTGTAATTTAAGGAAATACAAGAAACTCAGGCTATTAGCCTGTGCTTAAAACGGTTATTTGCTAATAGATTTGAGAAACTACAGGAATATTTAATTTTATTTTAGTATTATTGTTTTATGTTATGGTGAAATGTTTGCCCATCCTACACACCCCTGTACACAAAAATAGCAACATATAACCCTGAGAAGAGAACCCACCACCCCAAGAAGAGATGCTCCTCTCACAGGATGGTCAGCAATAATAGGAAAACTATAACACTGCCATTTGTTTGAGACAGTGTGAATCGCCTAAATCTGTTTATGATACAAATGATATACAGTTTATCTACTATAAGAGATTACAAATTTTCAGAAACAGCTGACCCTTTCCTGCAATTGCTCTAAATAGCAGATAACAAATCATGTGTAATAGGTAATGTTCTTCTTTCCATACCAAAACTTCACTTTAAACTTTACTTTAATTCACCTTAATGGCATAAAAAAATCCCCAGCTTGTGCCCCAGTAGCAGTGATTTTCCATAGATCACCCTGCTTGATCCACAGCTACCTGGATGCCGATATCTCTAATGATCATGATGGCTTTCACATCTACAGCCCTGCTAAAACCAGATGCTTCAATTTCTGGTAGAGAGACAGATCTGCAAAGCCTCTGCAGCCAACCTCGATGGGCTCATGTCAGATCGTTCATCCTTTTAACACAGGGGTCTCAAACTCCCGGCCCGGGTCCGGCCCCCGAGTTGGTGCCAAAATTACAATGCAATCCAGCCATGGAGAGAGGCGCAAACATCAGTCCAGGCAGGTGCACCCATTCTTCTCCGTCACGCCATTCGCGGAGTTTTAATCCTAAAATTATAAGGGCATCTTTGGAATCTGCACAAACTGACCTTTCCAACAATTAAAAAAAATAAAATAAATAATAATGTTGATAATGTTGACCGTGGTGGCACCTAGCTCATTTGAGTTTGAGACACCTGTTTTAACATATACCTACTTGGACAATCACTATGGAACAAACACTTCATACTTTGCCATTGCTCCATATGAGACAATCATCTCTGACAGGACCAATTGTCTTGTTGTTTCAGGACTATAGTTGACCTGAATGTAATCACTGGGATTTGGTCTGCCTGCTTGCCTGCCTGCATTTGGTCGACTTTCAGCTTCCAAATTAAGTGCGGTTTTCAGGAGTCCTCCTGTTAGATGTGGACACTGCTTTGGCTTTGCCGTTGCTTTACCAAAGACTATGGATGGCCTTGTTGGCTGCTGCTGCCAGCTGTGAATCATCCCTGCGGTGATTACCTCAACCATTACTTGTGACACCAGTGATAGCACCCTTCTACCAAGGCCTCTGGGTATGGATGTGCTCCTGAGACCATCTTCTCTGGCACAGGCACATAATGGAGCCCAGCTGAAGAGATTGGTCAGGAATGTAATCTAGTGTGGTTCAGTCTTCCAAAGCTGTGCTCAAGTGATCTTTCAAACCAATGGCTTGTCCCATTGTGTCAAACTTCCCCACTGCCACATACCGGTACTTACTGACCTGCAAAAGCAACCTTTCTGTATGGACCTCATTTTACACTAGCAGCTGCCTTGTTTCTCTACACCTTGTTGTAGAGTAGCCACAGAAAATCTCCAAAGCCTGCTCAGCCGGAAGCCATCGTTACTAGCAGTTTACCATGTAGCAGCCACATTTCAGTCAGCTTGACTGCCTCATATGCCTTCCATTTTTTTCACACTTCAGACCTGCCAATGACACAATGACAGCTGAGGAGACCTCACTGCTGGTTCTGCTGCAGTTTTCTTCAGGATGCCGTCAGCAATCTTGCCCAAGGCCTTGCCCACTTGCCCAAGCGATGGAAAGGGATGCCTCCCACCAAAAAGTGAAATTTGTCAGTCACTTTCCCCTTCTTCACTACCAGCACCTAGATTTAGCAGGCTTGAATTTCATGCTTGCCTAGATAATGAGTTGCCTTTTAGGCTCCACTTGCAGTGTTGGGGAGTAACGGAATACATGTATTCAGAATACTGTATTCAGAATACAAATTATGAGTAACTGTATTCAGTTACAGTTACAGCTTAAACGGGTGGTATTTAAAATACAGTTACTTTGTAAAAATCAAGGGATTACTCAGCGGTATTTTACAGTTTCTCGTGTTTAGCCATCCCCTCTCTAATTTGGGTAATTCCCCGCATTGTCGGAAATTAAGCCAAACAAAGCGCAATAATAGCTATTAAACATCCTCCTAACGATGATGTTAGTAACACAACTGCGCCTAGCAAATGAAATGCACCCCACTCAGCGGGAAGACAGATATGCCTGTTACATATAATCATAAGCAAGTAGGCCTAGGACTAAATAATAAAGCTGGCACAATTAGAAATAAAATTAGCTAAATAACATTTACGCATTCCGTCCATAGGCTGAAAATGTGTGTTTATAGAAATCTCCACTTTGCCTGGAGTTTTTGAAAGTAGCCCATTTCAGTGGCTGAAACCTCCAAATGCAGTTCACGTTTGGGAAAATGTTTTTTGGTTTTGCTAGGTCCTGTTAATGCAGAAGGAAACAAACTTTAAGCTCATCTAATTAATAAAAAAAGTGTTATGTTTCCTGATCTCAAAATCTGAAGCCAGCTAGTGGCCGAGGCCATACTGCCCAGGTTGCCCTTTAGGATAACTGAACAGCCAATTTGTTGATAAAAACAAACATTTGCAGGATGTGATTGCTACATTCATGCAGTTGTAAAAAGGCATAACATTAAAAGTAATCCAAAGTATTCAGAATACGTTACTCATATTGAGTAACGTAACGGAATACGTTACAAAATACATTTTGGGGCATGTATTCTGTAATCTGTAACGAAATACATACAAAAGTAACCCTCCCAACACTGTCCACTTGCAACCTGGTAATGATGTTGTAGTTCCTACAAACATTTCACCATAACACCCTGGACATAAAACAATAATACTAAAATAAAATTAAATATTCCAGTAGTTTCTCAAATCTATTAGCAAATAACCGTTTTAAGCACAGGCTAATAGCCTGAGTTTCATGTATTTCTTTCAATTATAAAATAAAAAGTTACAATATAAACAAATAAGCACTCTAATTGTTTGAGTATTATAATCAACCTTGTTTCTAGACATATTTTATGTAGATTTTTCTGAATGCCATCAACCTTTTTCTTGATTTTTTCCTCTTTTATTTATGAATTATCAATGATTCGAGACATCAATTTTAACCATGTACATCAATTTCAAGCATTTTCTTAAGTCTTGATCTTAAATCTGAGTATTGTATTGAATTCCCCATGTGTGGAAACCTATAAAAGGACATTACATTCAGATTTTTACTTTATACAGTCAAAAAGATAAGTGATTAGTTAGATTTTCACCTGCTGACGGCGGCCATATTGGATTTCTCCATTTTGAGGCATTATGGGTAATTTTTGAGCGTGGCATATAGAAGATTTGAATTCAGCACCCTTCAAAACCCCTAAAAATGTTGTATGCCAAAAATGAACATGATTTGCCTTCAGGGTTAATCTTTTTTGAAAACTGACCCTGACAAGAAGTTATTGCATTCTGACAGCTTTATAATTTCCCGGGTTCCAGTTTAGGGCATCAAAGGGTTAAACATTTTAACTTTGGGGCATTATTTTACCTTGATACCCAATAGAATTATCAAATTCACTGAAGAAATGAAGAATGAAGGATTTCAATGAAGAAATGTAAAGCAAGTGGTGAAAAAGCGCACAATAAAACTTGAAATAATGAAAAATTCTGCATATTTTAGGCCATATTTGGCTGTTTTTGACCAAAAAGGCAGTTTAAATGTAGTCAAATGTCAAAAACAACCACTTATTTGTATTCACTGGGTCAGTATTGTATGGGAAAATGTGTTAGTTTGTCTCTGTATGTAGTTAACTTCAAAAGTTATGACCTATTCTGCATCCTTTTTCTCAATCTGTCGCATTCCGATTTTTACATAGGCCTTCTGGGCACCCCAACTTTGACAGGCCGTCCAGGAGATTCCCATGGGATTTGGCCGTGGATAAATTGTGAGGTGTCTCTAGACACCTGTAAGAATACATGGTAAAAAAATCTATTGGTAAGAAATTAGTTCACAGATTTTCAAAAAAGTTCATATCTTTCCCTAACTATAACATTCTGAACCGAATGGATAATAATAGGGTAGGATGCATGCTTTTGTGACCGTCATTTGGGATGCTGCGATAGCATCGTCTCATGGTCTGGCACCGCTATATCTCGGTCCTGATCTGCACAGGTGGACATACCATGGTCTCTACGCCAGACTCAGCTTGTTGATTGCCTTTGCTACACCCTAAAGGCACAGCTGACTAAAACATTATTAAAGCCCCACTTAGTTAATTGCGCATTCCTGAAAATGTTCTCACATTAAAGGAATATTCCACCTCTTTATGAAAATTGATTATTCACACTTTTACCTGGAGTTACATATGTGGGTGAAAGCATTTTGGTCTCAGTGTATGTGTTTTCTCTGTCCAGCAGCCCCAATAATAGCTTTATTTTAGTTGTAGCTTAGCATAGGCGCTGTAATGTAAAGTTTGGTGTCAAGTCTGCTTGGGACAATTGTGTTACATGCAGAGCTGTAATCCACAAACAACATCCTTACAGACGCATCTTTCTTCTGTAGATGTGTCAGGGAGGTATACAGTGCTGTGTTGATGCCATCATCTGTGGATCTGTTCTGTCTATAGGCAAACTGATGAGGGTCCAGAGTTGGAGGTTAGGTGCAACATGCTGCAAATTATGTTCTCTGCAAATTATGGTCATTTAAGGTGGTAATGTTGCTTTTTTTGGCACTGGCACAATGATAGATGACTTGAAGCAGCTGGGGACAATGCATGTGGACACCGAGACGTTGAATATGTCTGTAAACACACCAGCCAACTGCTCCGAGCAAACTGATGACACGACCACGTATCTCATCAGGCCCAGCTGCTTTGCGGATGTTGACTTGTCTGAAGGATTTCAGCACATCAGCCTCTGAGATTGTTAGGCCTGGAATAGCTAAAAGGTCATTAATGGAGGTGGTTTTTTTTCCAGCGGGTTGGTTGTGACATCAAAGCGGGTATAAAAGGTGTTCAATTCATCTGGTAGTGAGGAGTGAGAGACAGTACCTCACATGTTTTTCTTTAAAATCTGAAATCATGTGAAGTCACTGCCACATGCTTCTAGTGTCATTGCATTCCAGCTGTTCCTCGATCTTATGCCTGTAGTCCCTTTTTGCAGCTTTGATGGCCTTGGCCATATTTGGCTGTTTTCACCCTCTCCTTGTTCCCAGATGCCCCATCACGGGCCCTAAGAGCAGCTTTAACAGTCTTGTTGATCAATAGCTTTTGATTAGGATATGTGCAGATTGTCTTTGTTGGAATGACATCATCTACACACTTCTGTATGAAACCAGTGACTGCTTCTGTATACTCATTAATATCACCGTTTGACCCATCACGAAACACTCTCCAATCTACACAGTCAAAACACCCTTGTAGAGCGCTGTCTGATTCCTCAGACCAGGGGGTCAGGATTTGGCAGGTTAGCTTTGCCAATTAGCATTGCACTTCCTCGTTGCCATTTTCCAGAAATTATATCATATCCGACTCCATTTGACATGCTGATTGGTTAATGCTACACTTTCAGCTCATGTGAACGAGCTCCCTGTGCACAAACCTACCATCTGTAGCTCATCTCCATTAGTAACATGGGCCCTCATTGGCCTAATGCAGGGGTTCTCAACCTTTTGCAAGCTGGGCCCCCCTAAAGCGCCTTCATTGGACCTGGGCCCCCCCATCCCCTCCCGGTCCCAACCCTTCTACTGGTACACTACCTCAGATGGAAGGATAGGTCGATAGAATTGGATAAAACTTAATTTTGTGTTTTAAACAGCAATATCAATAGGCTATGCCATGCATCATGAAAGGCCACACAGCCATTGGTTGCTATTCCTGACAAAAAAAGGTTAGGCTACTTTTACCCCAACTCTTTTATTCCAAAACTTCTGTTGGATCAATACTCAAAAACGTTGGCTTCCTGGCATCTAAACTCAATACGTGTATGTCATCTAACATTGTTACAATTAGGCTGGCACAATGTTAACTTATTTGTGAAACAGCCTACATAGGCTGTATCACATGAATCAAAAACTTAATCAAAGCTATTTGACCTTACTTTTAGATTTTTAAAAAAGTAATGTAGGCCTACTGAATTAAATCATGTAAGAATACAGAATAAGCCATACGTGCAAGAAGAGGAGGCAGAGAGAGAGCGCACGTGCGCCCGTGTGTGTGTGTGTGTGTGTTGTCTGGGCGCGTCAGGGGCAGAGAACGATAATGAGTGACAGTGTTGGTGCGTCTCCTCTCTTAATTCTTCTAAATTTCAAAGGCCTACTTGGGCATGATCAGAACTGGTAAAATAATTGTAAATAGCGTAACTAGCATCAGCTAGCGCAGGATTTTAAGCAATTTTGAGATGCTTAGTGACCTGCAGTTGCCTGCAGTTCCGTGCGGGTCTTCTCGGCACAATTTGACAACGTTGGCTGCGTCCATACACTTTGTTCTCCTCACATAACATTTCAGTCTATCTTTGATGACATGTTTCCACGCTAGCTGTCTTTACGAATGCGAAGCTCGGTTTTCCCCTCGCTTGGCTACCTAAGAAATTTAAGAAATCACGCAGTATGTATTTTTGAATGGGCTTCAATCACTCCGTGTGGAAAAGTAATGTAGGCCTGTGTTATAGTAGATTAACCATTTACATTTCAAACATGGGGCTTTATTGTTATTATTTGTAATTTTTTTCCCACCTCGTCCTGAAGCCTACTAGCGCCCCCCTGGGAGAGTCTCCGCGCCCCCCCGGTTGAAAACCACTGGCCTAATGAAATGGAGTCGGAAGTGAGCTCCATGAAATGCCATCTTGACAACTGAAAATTTTGTTAAATTTTGGATGAATTCACTAGCCTAGCATTCCACATTGGAATGAATGGGAGGCGGGACTTAGTATGTTTCTCCAGGTTTATTAATACCTCCATGCCTCAGACCAACAGCGAACCGTCTTGACAGTGGGTGCGATCTTCTTCAGTTTCTGCCTATAAGCTGGAAGTAGCAGTATGGAGGAGTGATCCGATTTGCCAAACGGTGGTCGCAGGAGGGACTTTAAAGCATCACGGAAGGGGGAGTAGCAGTGATCTAGTATGCATACTCCACACATGTTTTTGTCAACATGCTGAAAATATTTAGGCTGCACCTTTTTTAGAGATGCTTGGTTGAAATTGCCAGCAATGATGAAAGCAGTTTCGGGACGTAAGTTCTCCGTTTTACTGACAGCCGCATATAGTTCCTTTAGCGCGACATCTGTATCAGTTTGTGGTGGAATGTAGACTGCAGTTGCCACAACATCTGTGAATTCTCTTGGTAACCATGTTGGACGGCACAGAATGGTGAGATATTCCAGGTCCGGAGAGCAAAAGGACTTCAACACTTGTCACACCAAGCATTGTTTACAAAAAAGCACACACCTCCTCTCTTGGTTTTTCCAGATAATTCTTTTGACCTCTCGGCCCGAAACACGGAGAATCCAGTGGGTGCGATGGCATGGGCTGGTGGTCTACCCTCCAAAAAAAAAAACAAAAAAATGTCTGTCCGTCTAACATATTGTCATCATAACATTATTTTAACCTCTTGAAAAAGAGAAGCCTATAATATGGCTCCAATAATATGGGAATTATTAGGGAATTGTTTTTGTAAATTCATTGCAAATTGATTTGGGAGGGTTTTGCTCAAACCGAGTACAAATGCCAATTCAGGTGAAAGCACAGGCAAAGCACCGCTGATAGGCTGTGATAGTCATCACAGCACCTGAAAAGTTACCGTAGTACTTTCTTTCTGGGGTTTTCAGGTGCTGTGATGACTTTACGCCTATCAGCGGTGCTTTGCCTGTGCTTTCGCCTGAATATAGTCCCAAGACTTTGTCACTCCTAGGCAAACTCTTCGTGATAATGGCATTGGCATTTGTACTCGGTTTGAATGTACAGGTGAAACAACGAAATAAGGAAAAATCTTGAGTTCATTTATGACTATTTTGAGAACGACATGCTAAATGGAAACTCCAAATTACGGCGCTCTATGCTAAGCTAAGCTAACGCTGCGCTTCTGGATACGGAGAAGCACAGGTCTGAATGAAAAACACTTTTGGTCACTTATCCAACACAGGGGAATATGGTAAGAGACTAGCCTAAATTTCGTTTTGGGGTGGCCTATTCCTTTAAGTGTTGAATGTAATGTGTTCATAACAGTAAATTGGTCGATGTGTGTTGGCGATGGGGTCATAATGTCATCATAATCTGTTGGTGTATGCTCAAAAAGAATAGGATTTTTTTTCAATGAAATTGTCAGTGATTTTAGGTGTTATCATTCTAGTATAGTAATGTGTCATATTTTGCGCTACATGGTCGACTGGTATTTCTAGAGTAATAAGGTAGTGGTCATGGTCGGTTGGGGTGCAAGTGTAAGTTGTCCTGCACACCATAAGTTAGTACAACATCAATGGTGTGGTTGTCTTTATGTGTAGGTGCATTTACATTTTGACAGAAGCCAATGTGTTCAATTAGAGATTGGAATGCAGCTGTCAGGCTATTGTGTGCAACAGATGTGAATATTAAAGTCACCCAAAATTACTATGGCATCTGATTTAACAACATTCATTCATTTATTTAGCGAGAGGTATTTGTCTGGTTTTAGCCAGGTTTCAGTGAGGCAAAGTATGTCAATATGATGGTCAGTAATGAGTTTGTTTACCAGCGTCGATTTTGAAGAGGGTAAGCGAGTATTCAATAAGCCAAATATCAATTTTGTCTGTTGACTATGTTTATGGTTTGCTTCTGGTTTTATATGTATGAGGTTACTGTGGTTAATGCCTCTACGTTTCGCGGACACTCTCCCTAAGGGGACCTGACTGCTGCTAATATCACGGTGAGAACTCTGTAGGACAGTAATTCTGCCACCTGAACTAAACTCTGGTATATCAGGAACATGCCGGGGTTAGATGACGGTCAATGTTCCTAGAAAGGAGATCGGTTCCCCTCCATGAGGGATGGAGACCATCTCGATTCATAACTTCAGGTTTTCTCCAGAATGACCTAAGGTTGTCATTGCTATGTTGGTTGTTAGGTTGCAACTGTGGAAGTGGTTGCTAGGCTGTTGCTTGGATACTCTAGAGAGTTGCTAGGGTAAGTGTGGTGGTTGCTAGGTTAATCATGTTGGTTGCTATCTTGGTTGCTAGGTTGCAACTGTGGAAGTGGTTGCTAGGCTTTTGCTAGGGTATCTGAAGTGGTTGCTAGCTTGTTCCTAGGGTAGTTATTGTGGTTGCTAGGTTAATCATGTCGGTTGTTGTGTTGGTTGCTAGGTTGCAACTGTGAAAGTGGTTGCTAGGCTTTTACTAGGGTACCTGAGGTGGTTGCTAGCTTGTTCCTTGGGTAGTTATTGTGGTTACTAGGTTAATCATGTTGGTTGTTGTGTTGGTTGTTAGGTTGCAACTGTGAAAGTGGTTGCTAGGTTGTTGTTAGGCTACCTGAGGTGGTTGTTTAGTTGTTACTAGGGTAAGTGTGGTGGTTGCTAAGGTGGTTGCTAGATTTATCATATTGGTTGCTATGTTGGTTACTGTGGAAGTGGTTGCTAGGTTGTTGCTAGGGTACTTGAGGCTGTTGCTAGGTTGTTACTAGGGTAGGTGGGGTGGTTGCTATGTTGGTTGCTAGGCTGCAATTGTGGAAGTGGTTGCTTGGCTGCTGCTAGGGTAAGAGAGGTAGTTGCTATGGTGGTTGCTAGGTTAGTCATAGGGTACATATCAATATGCTTCCTCGGGCTCGGTCCTCTGTCCTCCGTACTTGTGCCCCGGAAATTGTTCGAGGCTCGACATCATCGAGGATGTCTCAATTCTCTAATTGCTGCGAGGAGGAGAGAGGAACGAGGACGGAGGAGAGAGGAGAAAGGTCCGATAAGCGAGGAAGCACACGTGTATCCTTTGCGGAGAAAACGCGGAAGCGCGAACAGCGGGAACGTGCGTTCATTGGCTTGAATCGAAAGTCTAAAAAGTTTAAATGCCCTCCCATTCTGTCACCTCAACATCCAATTAAAACGAGTTTGCTATTTGCGAAAAGGGAGTTCATATGACTGTTTGGAGCAAGGGAAAAGCATATTAGAAATAATAAAAAACATCTTCAACTTCAGCAAGAAAGTTGATTGTTTAGTCGAGTTTATTATGATGTGCATTGTCCGTGGTTATAACACAAAAGTGAACTGATGCAAAACAGATCGTGGTTTAATTGTCTTGGTTTGATTACATTGCATTATGATGAATAAAATTGTTTGGTGGTTGTTATAGCCTATATTTGATGAAGATGGCATTTATTTTGGTCAGTTGTTTCAGAGATGTCATCTGTAATGGACGTCTCATACTAGTGATGCATGAATCAGGAGGACATCTCATTTCTTATATCTGTCTGCCCTCGATTCCTCCATCCTCCGATCGTTGCTTCCTTGCTTCCTTCACGGGAGGAGGGGCTAGGTCGGAGGAAAGGTTGGAAGTGAGGAAAGGAGGTCGGAGGAATTAAGTATTGAGATGTACCCATAGTGCTGGGCGGTACACCGGTTCGTACCGTAAACCGTTTTTTATTTCTGTCATGTTATGAACTTTTCATAAATTGGCAATTCTGAGGACAGTCTCCAAAATGAAATCCCCCACTCATTGATTTTTGCTTAAAAAAAACGAAAAAGCGGAAATAGCGGACAAGAGTGTAATTGCAACAGATATTTATTTTTTATTTTTTTCAATTTAATTATAATTAATAAATGTTCTAGGGGCTGCACTGGAGCCGCAGGAGGGCCACCAGTTGCCCATCCCTGCCATGGAGGGTTAATTCACTCACCATTCTATGCATACAGTCCTCCATCCATTCTGCAAAAACAGACCACCTATCCAGACCAGTACATGCATTCTTCCAAACACAGCTTCCCATGCATTCAGTCCTAAGCACATGTACACTAATTTCTCTACTTACCCTTACTGTCCATCCACATTAAGAGGTGTCATTACATTCAACATTTGGGCATATGATAATAAAGGTCTATAAATTAAGTTAAAAATACCCCAGTATGCAAGTATTGTTCATCTATATGTAGCCTACCCTTTTTCCCTCAGCCATGATAAACTTTTTTTCAATAATAAGCTTGATTGAGAGAGGGATGAATGAATGTTCTATACAAAATGTTCTATAAAATCTGTAAAACCTGCAATGAGAACAGTGATGAAGTGTACTAAAGATGAAGATGAACTGAGAAACTGTTTTGACTGTTTTGATTTTTTAACTTTATTCTATTTTTGTGGCTCAGCTCTATCTATGCCCTTGTAATGCAGAGTCTAGGTATGCCAAAGCCAAAGAAGCCTCAATAAAAAAAAAATATACACAAACCCAATTTGTTTGGTGTCGAGCCACAGATGCACTATAAGCTAACACAGCTGAGAGAGTAGTTTTTCTGTTTAAGGGGGTGTTCACATTGGTGTTTTTTTCTCAGAGTGGTTTTGAAAAAAAGACTGGGCGCTTTTTAAAAACACCGCCACTAGGAGTTTTTTCCCCTGCTCCGGGTGGTTTTCAAGTTGAGAAAACTTCAACTCCCCTAGAAAAAGTACCCGACGTCAGGCGCTTTTGGACAGCTGACCAGTGAATGAGAACTTGTGTCACAATGGAAGGTCTAATGAAAATTCTGATTTTATTATTTTGGTCGCCATCTTTTTATTTCTAATGTCGTTACCGACGGATCAACTAGTTGTTCTCGTTGGTGAACATGAAGAGCGCTGTGACAAAACCAACACGTATATCATAATATCTACCACATGGAAACCACCCGCTATTAAAATGGGGCTACGTTTCTCATCCAAAGACTATATCAGGTGCTGGTTGACACTGATACAAGTAACCTAAGCTAGTTTGTATTTGGAAATTGGAAGTTTGTAGCCTAGCCTAATGATTGTAACGTAGTTATGTTCTAGAATGAACTCTTGATGGTGCAGTTTTTTGGACAGACACCCGCTGGCAGCTTTTGCTTCTTAAAAATCCACCATGGTCAGGTTTTTTCTAAACATAAAAAAATGCCTGTGTGAACGCCCCCTAAGTATTTATTTTTACAGCTTATTTGGTCTTTGCTGTTTTTATTCTCAGCCTTTTCGTGTGTTTGCAACAGAACATCTTAACCCCTCTGTCCTGGACTCCAATATTTCCTTTGCCTGTGCTACGGAGAAAGTGGATGGCACGTGTTGCTATGTTTCAACTTACAAAGGTAAGTGAACTGACTGGTGAAGATGCTTGTGTTGATTCAGGCTGTGGATTATCTGGGCCTAATCTTTGATACATTAAACTGTAGTAGACCGAGGTTCTTGTTCTGTGAAGTATCGTGGATGTAATTGGTTCATGATGTCACATGATTTTGAGTAGGCCCTCATGTGAAGACTGAGAGTGAGTTTTGTAGTGGAGGTACTGTGTGTGCCAAGGTACTGCATTTCTCCAGCCTTCAGTAAAGATATACAGTGGGGAGAACAAGTATTTGATACACTGCTGATTTTTCAGGTTTTCCCACTTGCAAAGTATAGAAGTCTGTAATTTCGATCATGGACACTCTACAACCATGAGTGATGGGATGTAAAACAAAAATCCAGAAAATCACATTGTATGATTTTTAAATGATTATTTTCCATTTTATTGCAAGAAATAAGTATTTGATACACCCGGACTTTAAGCTCCCTCCAAAGGTTTTCTATTGGATTCAGGTCTGGAGACTGGCTAGGCCATTCCAGGACCTTGAGATGTTTCCTACGGAGCCACTCCTTAGTTGCCCTGGCTGTATGTTTTGGGTCGTTGTTATGCTGGAAGACCCAGCCACAACCCATCTTCAATGCTCTTACTGAGGGAAGGAGGTTGTTGGCCAAGATCTCACGATACATGGCCCCATCCATCCTTCCCTCAATACGGTGCAGTCGTCCTGTCCCCTTTGCAGAAAAGCATCCCCAAAGAATGATGTTTCCACCGCCATGCTTCACAGTTGGGATGGTGTTCTTGGGGTTGTACTCATCATTCTTCTTCCTCCAAACACGACGAGTGGAGTTTAACCCAAACAGTTCTATTTTTTGTTTCATCAGACCACATGACCTTCTCCCAGTCCTGCTCTGAATCATCCAAATGGTCATTTGCAAACTTCAGGCGGGCCTTGACATGCGTTGGCTTGAGAAAGGGCACCTTGCGTGCACTGCAGGATTTTAATCCTTGACGGCGTAGTGTGCTACTGATGGTTTTCTTTGAGACTGTTGTCCCAGCTCTATTCAGGTCATTGACCAGGTCCTGCCGTGTAGTTCTGGGCTCATTCCTCACCTTCCTCATGATCACTGATGCCCCACGAGGTGAGATCTTGAATGGCGCCCCAGACCGAGGGAGATTGACAGTTGTCTTAAATTTCTTCCATTTTCTAATAATTGCACCAACAGTTGTTGCCTTCTCACCAAGCTGCTTGGCTATTGTCCTATAGCCCATCCCAGCCTTGTGCAGGTCTACAATTTTATCCCTGATGTCCTTACTCAGCTCTCTGGTCTTGGGCATTGTGGAGAGGTTGGAGTCTGATTGATTGTGTGGACAGGTGTCTTTTATACAGGTTAACAAGTTCAAACAGGTGCAGTTAATACAGGGAATGAGTGGAGAACAGGAGGGCTTCTTAAAGAAGAACTAACATGTTTGTGAGAGCCAAATATCTTACTGGTTGATAGATGATCAAATACTTATGTCCTGCAATAACATGCAAAATAATTATTTAAAAATCATTTACTGTGATTTTCTGGATTTTTGTTTTAGATTTCATCACTTACAATTGTAGAGTACCTGTGATAGAAGTTACAACCTTCAACATGCTTTGCAAGTGGGAAAACCTTAGAAATCAGCAGTGTATCAAATACTTGTTCTCCCCACTGTATATGGTCCGCACACAGAGGCGGCTATCATAAGACTACAAGGGAACCTCAGCTTCCCCTAAAATTTCTCCAAAAAGATCGTACATAAACTATTAATAAAACATGCTAAGTCACTTGTATTGTCTATTAATATCAACACCGTTTCAAACTGTTTCGATTTCGTTGTTCAGAGATGTAATTTCGGGTATCTAAACTCACGTAAGTTTTGCCATAGGAATCCCATTGACGAACTGTTGTCCGGCTCCATAGAGGGCCATTGAAACCCAACCCTGCGTTTATTGGCTAACGCTGAGCCTCCGTGTCATGATTTGACAAGATCCTTTGAATTTTTTGATTAACATTCTGTATCTCTGCCACACTGTTCCTGTTTGGAAAGCAACCACAGACAAGCAAAGCGATCGAGCCGGTCGAGCCTGTAGCCTGCCAACACGACAACAAATTTACTTTGTGTTATCGTTATTAATATTACTTTGCGCAAACCCATGATTTTATTATCTATTGCTCATTGATTGGGTCATTGTGATTGAGCGACCCAGAACTCAGTTACCGAGTTCGATTGTGTTCTGGAACTGACTTAGTATTAAAAAAAAACGTCTCTGCTTTGTTGATTAAGTGTTAATAATACTCTTAACGTGGAAACCTGTGATTTTATTCTCCACTGCTTGCGTTTATTCTGCTATTGTGCATCGGCCCCTGTGTTTGTTTTCTGTACGAAAGACTTGCAGCCTGGCCACTGCCGCCCCGATCACGCCACTTTAACCCGAAGATAGCGCTCTATAAGCGGGGACAACTCTGCTTCTACAGCGGTGTGGTCTGGTGCTTAAGAGGAGCAATGATCCTCCTCACAAACAGCCATGCAAAAATGAATGCGCATGTGCGTTTAGAATTGTGACATACTACAAGAGCGTCAGATGGAAACAGCCAATCATCAAATTTCTAAATTTCAGCAAACATCAGAATTTCTCTTTGCCAGTCAGTATAAAAAGCGGATCTTTCAGTTTAGAGACACAGACATATCCTTCAAATTGAATTAACAACACTTTGAATTGGCCTTACTAGGGCAGAATTCACCATGAGTCTTTATAGTCTTGTAAATACAATGATTTAGTCAATTGTTCACCCACCCCAAAATTGCAATTTTAAGTGTAATTTCAATGATCATGACAACCCTTGGCTCTGAAGTAAGATTGTAAGTGTTTAAATAGCTGAATGACCAAACACCGTGTCTGAGCTTCCCCTATCCAAAAAACAGCAGCCGCCACTGTCCGCACACCAGTTTTTTGTTCCCTCTTTTTTTTATTTAGCAACGTTTCGAGCTACTGCTCTTCCTCAGGCTTAAACCATTATAACCAACCATATTCCAATATATATACAGCCACAGGTGATTCCCATTTTACAATCAGATCATGTTACTACTTCCACCAATCTCTAAAGTGCATGTGCAAAAAGTTAATGTGCAAAAATTGGTACAGTCCATTTACATAGAAAATACATAATAATTTACAAACAACATTAAACGACAATATTCCAAGCATTAATTCATACATTTGCATCATGATATTAAAAAACTACAGGGTGAAAGTGCAAGTGCGTAGTATAGATAGCAGTATAGCAGTAAATTACATATTTACAGTTCCAATAAATATATCATGATGCAAATGTATGAATTAATGTTTGGAATATTGTTGTTTAATGTTGTTTGTAAATTATTATGTATTTTCTATGTAATTTAATGTAATTATGGACTGTACCAATTTTTGCACATTAACTTTTTGCACATGCACTTCAGAGATTGGTGGAAGTAGTAACATTATCTGATCTAAAATGGGAATCACCTGTGGCTGTATATGGAATATGGTTGGTTATAATGGTTGTAAGCCTGACACTGTGTCCTAACAGAAAGCGACTGTCGGCTTGTCGTGTAGCATTGACTGTTCACTGTCTACATAGGGTCCGTTAAATATGACGTTCTATAGTAAGTAAGTAAGTAAATTTTATTTAGCACATTTATCGACTAAAGGCCACTCAAAGCGCTTAAGACAGACAAACACAAAAGACGTAGACAAAACAAAAAAAGAGTCAATCTGGTATCAGTCCGTGGGTGGTAATGAGGCAGGCTCATATGGTGCAAATAATGCTCCTGTCTTCAGAGACGGGAAGGCAGACGATTCATCCGACAGGTTAGCCAGCAAACTGAAGGAAACAAGGTGAACGCTGTCGATGTTTCAATCCAAAACAGTCCGAGGCAATCTTTCAAAGATGCCAGGTAGACGGCACTGACCATGTTGATTCATGCAGGTTGATTGTAGTGACTTAGCCTGACACGTCAGACTATATCATAAGAATGTATAGTCTGAAGACCACTGATAGACTGTACCTCAATGGAGGGGCGGGTGATTGCGTTGTCTTTCAAACTGCCTCTCCACGTAATAGGCTAGCGTTCCGGCCAGTGGTACTAGCTGGTATATCAAACTTTTCCCGTAGCCCGTCGGTAACACGGCAAAGACATCTTTTTCAGAACGAAAAACTTCAGTGCACTTTCTTGTTTCACTTTCAAAGAAAATGACAAGTGCAATTCATCCAAAACTAAAGCCAAAGACGATTCTGCTTGACCACAAGGGGGCGCTAGAGACTTTTGATTCATGGTTATGCGTAGTCAGATCACGGTCTGGAGTCCATATACTAAGTTTGGATAAGCTACGTCAAACCGTTTCCAAGTTATAATATTTGACCACTAGGGGGGCGCTAGAGACTTTCGATTCATGGTTATGCCACATACCATTAGAATCAGGAGATTCCGTTGTTTATTTTGGTATGTAGAACTCCACATTTGATTGAAGCACTTGTGAGTTAATCCTCCGAAGTAAGCGCAGTTTATTAACAAGCGCAGTTTATTAATTGGTCCAATTTACACATCTCATTACACATTTCAGCCATGTACGTCGTGAAGTGCTCATCCCTCAATCTAGACAATTTCACCTTAACGTGCCTCCACTACGGTATGTACACAGCACGTAGGCGGGGCAAGAGAAGAAGGGGCGTGTTTTTGCCCGCATTTTGCGTGAATAGGGTTCTAAGGGCTAAGAACAGAGCTTGTTTACGGTTTATCAAAATTTCTCTGCTAATAACTTGTAGTATCATAATTATTGTCATTGCCTGATCATCTGCAACAAAAACGAACAGCAACATCTTACTCCATTAGGCTTGAAATGATGACAACCAGTTGGGGAATATCAGGGTTACATCCAAAAAACTCTCAATAACTCCATAAAACGATAGCGACCGCCGTTTATTTTGGTATGCAGAACTCCACATTTGATTGAAGCACTTGTGACACAATTCAATGAAATAAATAGGCATAATACAAACGCAGTTTATTATTTGATCCAATGTACATATCTCTTTTATGTCATATAACTCACAAACTGGTCATTATTTAATGTAGATAATCCCACCTCAAGAGAGCCCTATTAAAGGTGGCTCTCCCCTATGGTATGTACACAGTGCGTAGGTGGGGCTAGAGAAGAAGGGGCGTGTTTTTGGCTGCATTTTGCGTAAATAGGGTTCTAAGGGCTAATAACAGAGCCCGTTTATGGTTTATTAAAATTTCTCTGCTAATAACTTGTAGTATCATAATTATTGTCATTGCCTGATCTAATATTAAGTTCATCTGCGACAAAAACGAACAGTAACATCTTGCTTCATTAGGCTTGAAATGATGACAACCAGTTGGGGAATATCAGGGATACATCCACAAAACTCTCAATAATTCCATAAAATGAAAGCGACTCAGTTTATTAGTAGCCTACCATTCCTACCATACCATTCCGTTCCGGCCTCGTGCACCTCGGTGCTCAGGCCCTAATAAAATAAATACCGTAACACTTCAAATAATGGCCGAGTCCCAAATAGACGCCTGTCTCTTTTACACGCCTGGTGTGGCTACAGGTTTGGCGTTAAAGGCCGGTCTCAAATAGAGGCCTGGTCTGTTTTTTAGTTTCGGGTAGTAATTTTCCAAACTCTTCTGTTTAAGCCAGTATGGTGTAGATTGCGCACCAGTCCATAACTTGTCCATAACTTGCACACACGCGAGCATGATGGCAGGTGAAAGGAACACGAATGAGGGACTTGCAGCACGATCTCTTCCTCAGACTGTAATTAAAATA
>JAODXP020008271.1:0-92297 GCA_027497455.2 Sardinella longiceps | reverse complement strand
TTTTATTTTCAGCCATCATGGTTTCAAATTACAGCACAATGTGGATTACTGTATACATTTGACAAGCAGAGGGGAATACAGTGCTTCTGAGTTGTAAAACAGACATACTGTACACAAATCCACCGTGCATTACAATGTAATTTATCATCACTGTGGCCTAATAGTAGTTTTTTTGGTTTTTTTCCTTCTTCTTCCATGAAAAAGAGAACAAAGTGAACATGGGGAGCTTTCACCTAAATTTCACAAGGATAAAACAGAAATAAGAAAAAAAATAAGAATAATTGAAAAAGAAATATACAGTAAATTGAAACCCAGTTGTCTTTAACAGAAATCTGATCTCATGTGTTTAATATATCCAGTCCACTTTGACCAGATCGCATAGAATTTCTCACACTGTGTTCTTAGGGAGAAAGTAAGTTTTTCCATAATGTAAATATCATGAATAATATCTAACCATTCGTGAAGTGATGGAGGTTCTTGTTTCAACCACCTCCTTGATATAGCTTTTTTACTTGCTGCTAGGAGTATCAGTATCAACTTCCTATCATTATAGTCCCAGTCATCAAATAATATATTTCCCAAGTACAGGGTGTCAAATCTAAATGGAATGGTCATCTCCAGAGCCGTTTCTAGATGAAGGTGGATTTCCTGCCAGAAAGGAGCCAGTACTGGGCACTCCCAAAACACATGGCAATGGTTAGCGTCATTGACTCCACATTTTCTCCAGCATGTTACGTTAGACAATTGTTGACGTTGTTGTATGGGTGTAATGAAGAACCTAATTAGGTTTTTCCAACTAAACTCGCGCCAGGTATTTGAACAGGTTATCCCCCATTGCAATTCACATAGTTTCTCCCAATCCTCAACTGAGAGAACCTGGTTACATTCTTTCTCCCACTTCTCTTTAATGTATAGTGTATTGTCTGTAACAGCCTGACGTATGCCATGATAAAGTCTAGAGATGATTTTATTGCATGTCTGGGAAGTGCATGCCCTAAAGAACACTTCCAGAATGCCCATCTTCCCTGCCTCTGGCATACCTACTATATTTTGGCAGAAGTAATGGCGGACCTGGAGGTACCTATAAAAATCATGTCTTTCCAAACCATGCTCTTTCCTGAGTGATTCAAAGGTTTTAAATGAACCCTTATGTAAAAAAGAGTGGTAAGTCGTAAGACCCTTATTGATCCAAGTCCTAAATGTATTATCTAGCCTGCTGGGGGGAAGTCAGAATCAAAAGCACACCATCTCAGCATTTTCATGGGGCCCTCTATTTTACAATGTTTTACTGCCTTCTGCCACATTTTTAGAGTTGTAGTGATCCAGGGGTTATTTTTAGCTATCATGTCATTCGTTAACCCATGGTCCGCCACAATGGCCGCCAAGGGAACCCCTTCACTGATTGTACTCTCAATATCTTTCCATCTTGAATAGTAAGATGAGGCACTCCAACACACTAAAGGTCTCAATTGGGCAGCAAGATAATAATCACGTAGACATGGGAGGCCTAAACCTCCCTGTTGCTTTTGCAACTGTAGAGTTTTATATCTAATTCTAGGTTTCTTACCCTGCCATATAAATCTAGACAACATTTTATCCCATTCTAAGAACTGTTTGGTAGGTACTTCAACTGGGAGAGTCTGAAAGAGATATAATAGTCGTGGTAAGATGTTCATCTTTATAGATTCCACTCTGGAGTTTAAGCCCAGAAAGGGAATAAGATTCCACCGTTGCACGTCTGACTTGATTTTCACATCTAGGGGGCCATAGTTCAGGTCATACAACTTTGATATATCCTTAGGTAGGTTAACCCCAAGATACCTTATAGAATCGGCATCCCATCTCAAGTGAAATTTTCTCATGATCCAACTTGGAGGACTGTAATTGAATGTGATAACTTGAGTCTTTTGAACATTAAGTTTATACCCTGAAAGGGTTCCATACTCCTCTAGCATATCCATCAGTCTAGGGAATGTTTGTGAGGGTTGTGATAAGTAGATCAGAACATCATCGGCAAATAGAGCCAGTTTATGTTCATCAGTTCTCATTGCTATACCCTTAATATTACCATTTTGCCTTATCCACTGACTGAGTGGTTCGATAAACAAGGCAAAGAGTAAGGGGGAGGCAGGACAGCCCTGTCTAGTTCCACGCTGTAGGATAAAAGGTCCTGACAGGGATCCATTTACTTTGATCCTGGCAGAGGGGTTATCATACAAGGCCTGAAATGTGTCAATTATAGTCTCATGAAAGCCAAATTTTGATAAAACTTTATATAGAAATGACCACCTGACAGAGTCAAAGGCCTTTTCTGCATCTAGACTTATGAGAGCTGCCTCTATACCATGTTGAGTGATGTGTCTGATGATATGTAAGGTCCTCCTTATGTTGTCTTGTGTTTGTCTTCGTTGGATAAACCCCGTCTGGTCGGGGTGGATGAGTACTGGTAGGATCCTATCTATTCTGTGTGCTAGTATTGATGTGAACAGCTTGTAATCCACATTCAAAACACTTATTGGGCGGAAGCTACCACATTCAAGCTTGTCTTTCCCTTCCTTTGGAATAAGTGATATAATCGCTTCTCTCCAGGAGGGGGGGATTTCCTTTTTTCTAAGACCCAATTACAAGTTTTCAATAATACTGGAGCCAATTGCTCTCGCAATGCTCTATACCATTCGGTTGTAAAACCGTCTGGGCCTGGAGATTTATTAGCCTTCAGTCTGGAGATTGCAGAGTTTAGTTCCTCTAGTGTTATTTCAGATGTTAGGTCTTTGTTTTGTTCCTCTGTGATGGAAGGTAAGTTAAGTGTGGTCAGGAATGAATCAATCTGAAGGTCATTATCAATTTGTGGTTGGGAATAAAGTTTTTTATAGAATGATTCGAAGCACTGCTGTATTTCCTCCACCCTATACTCTATTGTTCCATTTCCAGGATTTCTTATTTTGTGGATGGTGTTATCAGCTTGTTGCTTTTTTAATCTGTATGAAAGGAGTTTCATTGCTTTCCCGCCTACTTCATAATACCTCTGCCTTAAGAATATCAACTTCTTTTGTATTTCTTTAGTAGTTATGTCTTCAATTTCAGTTCTTATCTTTTTAATTTGTTGTTTTACCCTATCAGAAGTGTCAATGTGGATTCGTTGTAGATGCAATTGAATTCCAGGTCAAGTAGCTTTTCTTCAACTTTTATATAAGATGTAACGTAATGATTTTCCCTCATAACAGCTTTAAGCGTGTCCCAAACAATTAGGGACACCTCTCCATTATCATTTGTGTCCAAATATGATTTAGCTTCTATATTCAAGTACTCCTTTCCTGGATTATTCAGAACATCTGCGTTCAATTCATAATAAGATCTAGGTTTTCTATTGAAGTTCTTGATATAAATAGGACTATGGTCTGACAATGTCATTGGACCTTTGTCACAACTCTGTATCATATGGAGGTCTTTGTTGTAGACAAAAAAGTAGTCTATTCTAGAATACAATGCGTGAGGAGCAGAGTAAAATGTGAAGTCTCGACTGGTTGGATACAGTTCCCTCCAAACATCTATTATGCCCAAGTCATTCAGTAATGTAGTCATCTTCCTGATGATTGGCTTTGATGATGGCCTCCCATTAGAAACATCTAGCTTTGGATTCAAATGCAGGTTAAAGTCTCCACCACAAATTACTGCTCCCCAGGGACGCTGGAAGTCATTTACTGCTGGGGGGCTGAGTGACGTCACGCATTTGCCGATGACGTCACACCTGACGCTGCGCAAAAAAAAAAAAAAAATTAATATTATGGTTAAAAAAAAAGTACGCTCAATAGCCTAGACAAGACACTCAGGCCTACAAAATGATATTACAAATTTACAAGTTAATTGCAAAAAAAGGGGAGGATATCAAAACTTTCAACAAATGGGTTAATGAACATGCAATTACAACTTAGTTTTAGGATGAAAATAAAGAATCATTTTGAATAGCCTAATGACTTGCGTCAGGGCATAGGCTACAGTTGGACCTATTTAAACTATTAAGATAGGCTAGTCTGTGTAACCAGGACATGAATATACTGTGCCAGTTGACCCTGGTTTAGAGCCTTATATCAGGGATTCTATATATAAATCTATGCATGTATCCATCCATACGCATAAAACAGGTGAAGACGTTTACGCGAAGCGCAACAGAGATCCTGTTTTCGACCTCTACACTTCTCACGACACAATCGAGGGGTGTCACTCACTTTGGAGGACACTTGCAAACAAGTGCGTGCGAGACGAGTGGGAAGGGAAATGGGACTGGGACTATAGGCACACAGACAAAGCAATTTTACACATAAAATCCGAGCGGGATAGGCATATGTCTGGATGTGCGAACTGTCGGGTAAGTTACACAGACTCATGAATGTTTGGCTGTTGCGCTCGCACACGCAGGGTTAACAGCGGGTGACGAGACGGCCGAACTTTTTCTAACGTTACTTGATAAAAAATAAGGGCTGTGCACCATCAGCGACGATGTGATGCACTACGCATAGAGAACAAAGAACACCAACTTTGAATTTGCAACAGATTATTCTGCATAGGCTGAGTCTGATCATGTAAGATTTTCAAGCAGTTTTCATTGGTTACCATTTTACATTGGTTGGTAGCAATGTAACCACACACAAGTCTCCTCTGTATCCCTTATTTTCCAACAAATACGGTTCTAAATTAAAAACAAGATAGTGAATTAACAGCTGTCCCTCTCACACGACGAACTTATGATGAGTGTTGCAAGACAGAATCTAAAATCCAGGGGGTGCTGCAGCCCCCTCAGCACCCCCACTTCCAGCGTCCCTGCTGCTCCCTGAGCTTTTGTTGTCATTAAATCAAATATTTTTCTATAAACATTCCAATCGCTACTAGGGGGAGCATATACATTTAGAAGACTAATTAGTGTTCCCTCTATTTTTCCTATTATCATTACATATCTACCTGCCTTATCTGTGAACTCAGATATGTGCTCATAATTAACCCCTCTTGACAGTAGTATGGCCACCCCCCTTTTATGCCCTAATTTATAAGAAGATGAGTAAACATGTTTGAACCCCATTCTATTTAGTTTTGCATGCTCAGTCTCATTAAGGTGGGTTTCTTGGAGGAACGCTATCTGAGCTTTATCTTTCTTAAGTTGAGATAGGATTTTACTTCTCTTAACTGGGTTGTTTAAACCATTAACATTGTATGAAACTATTCTTATTCCTTGCATTTAAGTTATTGGGTAATCATATTCCTTCATAAATGTGAGCTTCGCCTTGACAAACATGAACAGTTGTAAGCAAACAAAGAACAAATAAAAAACAAAATGCACTTCCAAAGTAGTGGCCTTTCTCATGACCACACGCCTGACTATAGGCGCTAAGGGAAAGTCGCCCTCTCGACTAAGACAGGGAGAGCCCTGAAAGGCAGCGGCGCTGAAAAGTTCCATTGTCCATGAGCCGGCCCGATGCTATAACATTCTAATAAAGTCACTAGGAAAGTAAACCAATTCTAGTTATTAATCATTAGAAGAACTTAACTCACCCAACCGGCGAAACCGTGTAATTTCAATGATTAACTAATGTATGAGTTCTAACCACTGTCTTTATTGGCGGGTGCTGGATCCCTTCTGAAGATATGTAACTTCTCTCTGTAGTGGGGAGCACGGTTCCCAGGTCGTCTAGCTGCCCTCCGCCAACTCAGTTGTTGCAGTTGTTCCATCAGCGTCTCTGGGGGACTGATGACATCGACGGGATAACCTCTTTGAGACATGTCTTGTGTAGCCTCGACTGCTGTGTCGTATATCTTAACGCCCTCAGTATATTTCACCTTTAGCCTGGCTGGAAACATAGTTTGGAACTGGATGCCTTTATCTTTCAGAATCTTTCGGACGTTCGCATATTCTTTCCTCTTTTGCATGATTCGGGAAGGGTAGTCATTATCCAGGTTAATTCGCTTCTCTTTCCAGATCAAACCTTTCTTTTTCCATGTTTCTCGGAGTATCATCTCTTTTGTTCTGAAGCTGGAGAATTTCACCAGGATTGACCTCGGTGAGGCTTCGGCCGGTGGTTGTGGTCCCAATGCTCGATGAGCTCTCTCAATTAACAGGGGTGGTGCGTCAGTGATGTTTAGATTTTCCGCTAACAACTTTTCCACGAATTCGAGCACTGACTTAAACTCATCCTCGGTTCCCTCTGGTACTCCGTATATTCTGATATTTTCCCTTCTTGAACGGCTCTCTTGTTCTATCAGTTTAGCCTCCATCTGAGCCTGCAACTTTAGCATTTCCGACAAAACGTCTTCCGTGTTCTGAATCCTGTCCTCAGCCTTGACAATCCTTTCTTCAGCTTCATCCAGTCGGGTGTTTGTTCTTGTAATTTCTGCTTTGATGACTTCTAGTTGAGTCTTGTTGTCTTTTCTGAAGTCTTTCAGCTCTTTGAGAATCATGTTCAAGTCGACCTCATCGTCCTCCTGAGAGCTAGCTTTGCTATTGCCATCATCTTCAGGGCATAGCGGTGAACAGCTACGGCTTCGTCTTCTTAGTTGTGCCTGTTTCATTTTCTTTCTCATCCTAAGTGGGTAGTTTTCGCCCCTTTTATTAAGTAACCTATTGCAACTCTATCGAATATAAATATCTAGGTTTCGGGGCTAATAAAACAATTTCGCTAATCGGGAGATGCTGAGCTAAGCTGCCATCTTGTCAGTGACCTGACCGGAAGTTCAAATCAACGTAATTTTCATGAAATACCACGATCACAAAACTCCTTATTGTAGCCGTAGAAACACGTTTTTACTGCTGAAAACATAATTTTTTATCTGGCGACGAACTGTTCTAACTTTATTGATGGATCGTGAGCACAACTTCATAATAAGCAGGGTTCGTACACCTTTTTCAATATGAAATTCAAGCATTTTTCAAGCACATTCATGGTCAATTTTCAAACTTTCCCAGCACCTATATTTCACTAGCCTGGCGAACGGCAAACTAAAATCACAAGTGATATTTAGTCTGGAGACCCATCTATTGCTTTTCTCGTAGCGGAAGCGTCGTTTACCGTTGTCCAGAGCCGTTTATTGGGTGCTACGAATGTCTATCATAGCGTTTGTACATAGCTCAGAGCCAATACCAGAGCCACCACGTGACGTAAAATGCAATCGAGGGCCGTGCTAGTCCCTTTTTGTTCTGTGATTGGATACTGAAAGCAGGCAAGAAAATTGGCCATGGTCACCATACTGCTTTGCAGAGTGAAATGAAATAAGCGCACAAAGGAGCATGGGAACTCCCAGGCTAATATTTCACGCATATCTGGCAGGTTTGTTGAGTTTGTTTACAGTGATGGAGCTAAATAGGCAACTGCTCAAATGTTTGCCAAAGATCAGAGGGCCAGAAACTATCTGACTATCACCCTGACGCCAACGCGCAGGCACCACCTCCAGTGTGCTTTGCTTGATGTAGCTGCTTACAGTATTAAGCATACTGGCGAAGCATACTGTACTACAGAGCATGGGGCCACAACTTTGCATGTAACAATGAGCAACACTCATTTTTACAGCTCATTCTGTCACCTAAAAGCCAAACAAGACTAGATACTACAAAAGAAATTAATCATTGTCATACAGTCCATAGTTTATAATATTTTTTCTGCCTAATACAATGTAGCCAACACATCCTAGGTCAATTAATCCTATAAATTTATAAAACTTCTGCAAGAAGTGGATAGCCTAGACTCTAGACGTACCCCTAGCGGTAGCAAATTTGAATTTGCACAGAGGATACGTCTAGAGGCCACTGATAGAAACCCGTTGTAGCCTTCCTCTGGCGGCGGATAACCAATCACAGCGCGGTATGTGTACAGGAAATCGTAAGGCGGGCTTTGTACGATGACGACAGCCCTGCTCAAACCAGAGCGGAATCGTCTTTGGCTTTAGTTTTGGACGAATTGCACTTGTCATTTCCTTTGAAAGTGAAACAAGAAGTTTTTCGTTCTGAAAAAGATGTCTTTGCCGTGTTACCGACGGGCTACGGGAAAAGTTTGATATACCAGCTGGTACCACTGGCCGGAACGCTAGCCTATTACGTGGAGAGGCAGTTTGAAAGACAACGCAATCACCCGCCCCTCCATTGAGGTACAGTCTATCAGTGGTCTTCAGACTATACATTTTTATGATATAGTCTGGCATGTCAGGCTAGGAAGTGGATGGATACAGAGACTAAATACTTTTTACCACAAATAGCCAATGCCCTAAGAAAACTCAAATTAGTAGGCTATATCAAAATCTCCAAATTGAAATTAGCCTATAGGTGCATTGTTATCATAGGCTATATCTGCCACTGCCACTCAAAAAATTGTCTTTTGTCAAACAGTGCTCTGAACACTTTCCATGAGAAATCAGTCACTTAGGCTACTTAAAATGACTGATTGGTCTAACTACTACCCACATTAACCATCCTGCTATATATTCCATTCTCAAATAAGCCTAAAGAACAGAAGGTTTGAAACACATCTGATATTTAGCAGTGGGACAGAGTTAGCCAACTATTGTCAATGAGTGATTGTCAAAACTGAAGGCCATATGCTTACAAGAGAAAGGCGACTTTTTTTCTTTATTCACTTTGTGTAACGTTATCGTGTGGTCGTATGCGCACTCCACCGACTGGAGTGCGGCGTGCACACATGCTATTTCAACGAATACGGTCTACTCACACAATCAAACGCTTTCAGTAACAGAGGCTAGGCATATAAATAGGAACACTCTGCTGTATAAGTTGGCTACACTAGGCTACATGTTTGAAAAATTGTTAAGGGTTGTCCTGTCTCCGTTACAGACATGTTATTGTTGATTAGCGCAAATAGGCTACGGACGCACTATCTCAGCCAACGCTGACCTAGCGATCTCAATTTATATTCATATAAATATAAACAGCCAGCATTTGGTTGTATACATATGTGATTCTTATCTACTAGCCTACATTAATGATGAAAAAGGAGTGCAAGTGGCAGTGAAAATTACTCTCCATGTGAAGTTGTTAACTTACCACTAACATTCAGTAACGTTGACATGCACCATCACAAGACTACTCGCAACTTTAGAAGGGGCGTGTTCATGGTCACTCGCGCTCTGATCAGAACCAAAAAGTGGACCACTCTTCATATACGATCATCATTTTATTCGATCCACAACGCGAACGACTATTAAGTGAACATTTGTGCAGAGGAAATGGATTTACAATTTCAAGCATTATCAAGGATTGTGGCAAAAACCAAGCACATTCCAAACCTTGAAAACACCACATTAAAATCTAAGCATTTTCAAGGTTTTTAAGCACCCGTACGAACCCTGAATAAGACCACTATATTAGGCCGCTAAAACACCAAATATCACAATGTTAAGTCAATGCGTTGCTAGACCGGATGTTGAATGACAATCGTCATGGCAGCGCCCATGTTTACCCGCGGAATAAGGTGAATACTGTAGACGGATTTGGGCCACATCTACAATACGGATCAGAGCCAGCAGTCAGTAGAATTTATGGAATGTTCAACCTTCAAATGTGGGGATACACCTTGCCTACCTCCATGTCATATGTTTTTCTATGTGAACAGTGAGATGACCTCATTGCCGTTTATTTGTGAAAAAGAATCAGTACTAAGTATATTAATTTATGACAGAAGCAATCTGGACAAGTAGTGGTATTTTCCCATGGTTATGAAACACCCCCATCATTTGGGCCTTTGGTTTGGTCCCACCTGAGAACGCCAAGCAAGAGAAGTTTCAAAAGAGTTGTTTTTTTGGGATGTAGCCGTCAACCTTCATCACAGTGCCTTGTCAAGGTTTGTTTGCCTATTTTATTCAGTAATGAATACTGTCTTGCTAAGAAAAAGGTCAACTTCTTTTTTAGCAGCTTGTATTCAATTAGACTGCTAAAAGTTTCTTGTCATTTTCAGATCAACAGGAGAGAAAACTTGAATGATGTTGCGGCATGATATTTTGGACAAGGTACGGTAACAATTATTTTTATATTATTATGATACGCTAGCGTTCAAACTAATTTGACAATAATAGGCTAAGTGGCACTAACCTACTTGAATGCTAACTAATGTTTAAATGTTGTCCTTTTCAGATCAACTGTGGAGAAACGTGGTTGAAAAAGATCAGCTTGAAGTTCTGGACAGCACTTTGATGACAAGGTTTCAATAAAATGTCAAAAGTATTTCTTTGTGCAACGTTTTCTTTTTGCTAAGCCATTTGTATTTTAGCTTTGAATTGTAGAGGATATGTAGCCTAGCATTGTGGTGCTATTTAAATAAAGCCGTTAGAACTGGCTGACATCAGGGAAACGGATCCGTTCCGCATAGGATAAGCGGACGAAATAGTTCGAACAGAGCGGGACCAGTGCTGGACCGTACGCGCATAGCGGATGAACAATGTTTTGCCATAGCTGGACTAGCGCTGGCCCATATGCGCCGCACACCCGTTTGCCAGATCAGAGCCACTTTTGGCCCGTTGTACGTTTGGACGCCGGGCCGATTCAGCAACTCGGACCTGGCGCGGACTGCACAGTGTGTCTGGGCCAGATCCATGCCAGAGTGTCTTTGCTATCTGGCTACTGCTCCTGTCCTGCATCTGTGCTACTGTAACCACATCAGTTATCTGACTGATAGCCAACATGAAAACACCAGAGAGGTTGTGAGCGCACTCTACGGACCACCAGCGGTATCTTAAACTGCATTTAGTACATATAGGCATCGCCAAATACAACAATTTAGCAAGATAGATTTGGCCAAAGATCCTCTCAGCAGTGGGCCCGGACCAACCGCCCCCCCCCTGCTCCGCTCCTTGTGACCGGAGATGTTAACTGACTGCATTCATTCAAGTCGGATATTCTCCATAGTGTTTTGGCTAATGCACAAAATTATGTAGGCTGCTACCTCAAAAGCAAAAGCCATGCTGCCACCACAACACTGAGACAACTAACGTTTCCGCATACACAAACAGACATCAGCCCACCGGACAAAGTTGCAGCTTGCAACCAAGAAAAACATGATTACGATAAGCAAGCTAGAGCTTGTCGCGTCTCTACAGCACTATAGCCGGCAGTAGCATAAAACAAGTAGCCTACTAGACGTTTGCTGTAATCGATAATAAAATGAAATACTCACGTAGATGCAGATGTTCACTCTAAATCACCAAGTCATTTGCAAGCAACTAACTTTAGCCGGCTAGTGTTTGTCGAAACGTCAATCTTAACCAAAGTATTTCATCGTAAATGATGAAGCTTTAATGTTAGGCAACTCATTGTTCATTTCGATGTAGCCTAATGTAAAGGGACACCAGGCAACGTTTTACTGTTAATTTACCAGCCTCAAAGTCACTTTGATGATTATGTGGTTCATTACGGCGTAACCGATGGCTCTCTCGTCAGTCTCTAGCATTTGTTTCACGGTAATCCCGCTTGCACAATGGCTGGTGGCGGGTCCACAAAATAGAAACTGAAAGTAGATTTAACTGAAATCACATTTATTACGTCAGACAACGTAATGCACGAAAATTATCATCTTTGGTTCGTGCTCTTTGGTTGGAAATAAATTTGATCTCAACATCGATTATTGACAATGTACAATGTAGTTTTATTTTTCTAATATTTCGGCAACTGTAGGTGGAGCTCCTGAGATAGAAAAACGCAGTCCTGCCTGGTGTCCCTTTAAATTGGGGGAGAGGGTTATTGAAATGAATGGCGGAACTTTGGAGAGATGAGGTCACAGCACACTCTCCCCAAGGATCATGGAATTACTAATGCCCCGTCCCAATACCTCCCCTAACCTTAGATTTTTGCCCTAACCCTAGATTTTGCGCGTTCTCGTATAGGGGTAGTCAGACCCGGCGCCAGACGCAAATTGGTGGGCGGGCACTGCGTTACTTGAGGGGGGCACCATTTTTTTTTTTTAAATCTGTGATAGTATATGTCAAGGACGTGTCTAGGAAAAACGGAGATACTCTTTTCTCACATTCGCATAGGAGAGTTCGTTTGGGTTTGGGGTTGAAGGTAGAGGACATCATGCGTGCATTAATTAGGTCTACGCGCTTGTTGCACTCTACTTTTGCATTACCATTTAATGCCCTTGTTTTGAAGCGCCAAGATTTCGCACAACCCAGGAAAAAATGATTGTGACATTGTAGGCTTGGATTCACAATATTATGAGTGAATATATGGATGTATGTTTATTTCGAAGGAATTACTGGCCTGGTTTAGGCCGCGATCACACCGGGGCGGAATTTCCGTGTGTAATCCGCAAGGTTGTGCAGACGAAAGTTGAAAAAACAAGGAGCTGATTTTTTTCAGGAGTGGATTTTGTTTGCCGTTGCTGCGACAACCACAGGTTCACTCGGCTTAGCATAGCCCTCATTTCGCTAAGCAAACTGAATAACTAAAGTTTACATTGACTGAATAAACAAAGATTATGAAAGTAAAGATATAAATCTCACGTTTTGAATATATTGCGTTTTCTGTGTCGAGAATGACATGAATCTCGAGTGACATGTCCGCGGATTTTCCGCACTGAGTTGAATTTTTTTCTATTCTGTCCGCCTGCAGCGGACCGGCGGAAAATCCGCGTTCCGCGCTCAGCGGAAAATCAGCGCGGAATACGCTCCCTGCCATTAAGAAACAACAGAAAAAATCCGCCTCCAGCTGAAAAATCCGCCCCGGTGTGATCGCGGCCTGCACTCAGCCTACAGCTGCGAGGTCCAGCAAGGGAGAGGACTATTCCCCCTCCCCTTTCGCCTTCCACTCGCTGTGAGACCAAAAGCGCACCTGCACGAACCTCACTACTCGCAAATGGCCATTATCAGAAAAATGTAATTCAATACAGCGCACATGATAAGCTAAAAAAAAAACAACACATAGTGTGATGTCGGCGTGTCATGGACACTCTCAAAAAAAGGCTAGGCCCTACTGCTTTTTCTCGAGTTTTCACACAAAAGAAAATAGGCGAATACCCTGAAAACATGAGCCTATTTAATCACGAATAGAGCAAAATCGCACCATTTCATCAACAATAGATAGACTAACTAACCCATTCAAATAGATAACCCCTTCAAATGAATTTGCCTATTGACACATTTAACATAAAAATATATATGGTTTTATTCATTCACGTTTAGATTCTATTGCAGATTCTGTGACAGAGAAGTCGGAGACAATAAAGGAGAAAGTAGTGGGTTTGTAGTCAGTTTTCTCCTATCCATTGGCGCAAGCTTGTAAGCAAAAAGACAGATCGAACACAGTGCGCCATCTACACCAACATTAAACTGTAGGCCTACTGACTGTAGTAGCGTACACACTGCAAAGTTGTTTCCAAAGGTCAGCTCTAGATGTGTTTGAATAAAAGCTGCCGTTTTAATAATAATAATAAAAAAAATCAGCAGCCGTCTGCGCCTCCGAGGCTACTGCATTCTCATTCTGAATTGAACCAGCACCACAGTTGCACATCATAGGCTATTCTCTTAACAAAATGCGTAGCTGAAATACTATGTGCAATCAATGTCATGAAACTAAATCAAAATGTGATCTATTACGTAGTTATAGTCCTAGATGTTGAGGTTATATTTCCGATCTTTTGATTCAGTCAGTGGTGGCGGTATAACCTAAAAGTGACAGGTCCGTCGGTGGGCGTCCAGGGCGGGCACAAGTGCCATCCAGGGCGGGCACGGCACCCCAGGGCCCGCCCATAACGCCGGGCCTGGGGGTAGTGTGTCCCATTACTGTAGGGAGCAAGTGGAAGTGCGAATTTGCCCTTAGAATTTCCCTTAAAATGTAGTGAGGGTCGGTGCTGACTTAAAATTAAGTGGAAGATGAAATTACTCATGATGCGCTGTAAACTCAGCGCCATCTGAAGTTATTCTCAGCGGCATCTAAGTTATTTCATGTAAAAAACTCGAAATATGTTGAATATACAAAAAAACGTTGCGTTTAGAACATTGTTGGAAAAAAATACGATGTATTCATTAGCCACCTAGCAGTTAGCTAGCCGCTATCTGTCAAGTGCTTCAGGGAGTTTACACCCATCTAACCTTACTTCTTATCTGGGTTGTTTTGTTAGTATTTTGAATGTGTGAATGTGCATATTCAGCTTTCAATTATATCCGTGGTAAGGCGTATATGACGGAGAAACTTGTGAAGCTCCAGCTAACGGCGAAGCAGCAAAAGTTGTTATCGCAGCCAGCTGTGTGTGACGTAAGTGAGTGGGCACGTTCGCAATATTCACTAACTGGTGTCCCATTTATTAGGGAAATATTCCACTTCCCTTGGCGAGGGGAATTGAATATTTAGGGAACTTAAAAACAAGTGGAAGATTTAAGGGGGAGCAATGGGACAGGGCCAAAGATATGGCATCATCACTCATTACAATGGGAGGAAACTGGAATACTTCCTGTCTGCATAAATCCTTACATCACAGTAAGAAAAGGTTCTTTAAGTCTGCATAAAGGGGGATTTTGCCCCCCTCCCCTGTATATTAACCTTTATACAACAATTAGGTCCGGTCAAGCTATTTCTGAATTTCTGATTGGACGGGAGGCATTCCAAGCGTCACTACGAGTGATGATATTTGGCAGGAACATCACTGAAGACACCGAGCCATCTAGTTCTGTAATGATCTCCGTTGAGTTTCTTGTTTTCCTGTATGAAGTAGCGCCATGTATTTGTCTGTAATCATTCATAATACCAATAAATTAAAATTTGGGGCTTTGGAAAACACTTTTGGTACGTCCATGAATTTAGTTAGCTAACGGACTAGATCAAGTGAATAGCAAGTAACATAGCAACAGTATGCTAACTAAGCAAACCGTTTTAGACTTCGCTTAAACGTAATATTTTGCAGTAATCTTCGTTTATTTTTGGTCTGCCCACTTAAACTAATCTCAGCAACATTGTCCAGCTGGTTGTCATTCAATGAAACACTACTTCTCAATTTAAAAAAAAAATTACGTTAGCTAGCTCGCTAGCTCGCTAACAATTTGTAGTGAAATGCAGCTGCCTGAATTAAACTGAATTAAACTTCTGCTACAAATACGAACTATAACAACTTACATTACTTGGCTTGAAATGATGATAGGCAGTAGAGATCTGCAACGCAAAACTCGCGGGAACGGGCGGTTTGCACTTGGCTACGGGCGGACAACTTAAAAACACTGCGGGAACAGTTCGACTGGGACTTCGAGTTGTTCTTTGCTTTGTAACATTTAGCCTACTTATTCAAAAGGAATTAACTTCATACAAACATGTGGCAAGGTCTCTGTTACTTCTTACCTGCTTCTACGTTTCCTCTACCGGTATTAACTCTCGGCTCTGTTAACTCTCAGAGCCGTATATAGAGAGAGTTCGGACAACTCGAATCATGGACCCATGTTTGCTACCAACGGCAAAGGATTCTACTCGGCTGGCAGATGGGCCGGATATACGGTTGCATTGAAATCGCTAATTTTACAATACTTAGAAAGCTCGACATAACATCACACGTTGTTTGTAGCTTTAAGAGGGTCCGTACACATTATCTTGATCATTGAAAAATTGTTTTGTAGAGAAGGAGCTTACATACAAGACGTTTTTGGTAGCACATGTCCTCCGAATTTTTTTCCTAGGTCCAGTAACAAGCGGTGTTTTAGCACAACTTTGTGTACACTAACAAAGTTCAAACTGATCACATTCATGTGTAGACACGTTGGTAATACTGTGGGTAAAGTTTCATGGTGTTTTGGTGGTTTAAAACGGCGATTATGGCATTTATTGTGATCATAACTGCAAGTGCTCCCGTTAACGTTAGTGAATTGACGAAAATATCTGCTACCTAAATGGCACTTCGTCTTAGGCTACATTAAAACAATAACGTAGTTTACATTTTGCCAACAGCTTGGCTTAATAACATCACACGTTGTTTGTAGCTTTACAAGGGTCCCTACACATTAACTTGATAATTGAAAAAATATTTATACAATCGAGGTTATGTACAAGACGTTTTTGGTAGCGCACATCCTCCACGTTGTTGCGTTTGGTCCAGTAACAAGGGGTGTTTTAGCACAACTTTGTGTAGCCTACACTAAAAATGTTCACATTGATAACATTCATGTGTAGAAACGTTGGTTATACTATGGGTGAAGTTGCATGATGTTTTGGTGGTTTAAAACTGTCATCACGGCATTTATTGTGATCATAACTGCCCAAGTAACGTTAGTGAATTGATGAAAACATGTGATCTTTAAATGGCGCTTCGTCGAAGCCTGCAGGGCAGGCTATACGAAGGTTTGACATTGCCACATTAAAACAATAACGTAGTTTACATTTTGCCAACAGCTTGGCTTAATCCACAGTCCATCACCTAAGCCCTAATCGAGTCACGGAGATGCTTTTCTCTTGTCATCCACTAGCGATATTGGATAATTTTCCAACAGTAGGCTAGCAGAGCAACTGAAGTTGGGATAATAAAGTTGATATCAACATCGCCGAAGTGACACAATATGCTTGTTTTTCACATCAGCATCGGAGTTATTGATGACAATTAAGTTTAGATGAGCCAAGTTAAGTCAGCTGGGGTTTTTTTTTTCTAGACGTAGGTACATAGCTAAAGTTAAGTAACCACATTTTAACTTGCTAACGTTAGCACAGGGGGCTGGGGTAGGCAACTTCACTGATGCAGTGGTGAGTTTTTGAGAGCATATAACCAAGGCTTTATTAATGATGTTGTGAGCTAATCTTTCCAGTTTCAATTCTTAACAAGTTTCAAAGACAAAAATAAATTAATTATAAATAATATTACCTTATAACCTGCTCGTTCACATAGGCTACTCCTCATCCAGTTCTTCCTTCTAACATAACCTCGCAATTTGTGGTCATGAGGGAAACTTTTTCTCCTTTCCCGGTCTTGTACTGAGGCCATAAGCAGGACCATTTGTATAATTTAATGATATACTGAACTTCATTATCCGATATCTGACATTCCCTAATGGGAGTCCCTGCGTGAATTGGTAGCAAATATGGAGTCCATAAAACACGTGACAAGCTCACAACCAATCAGCGTAGTGAATAGCTTGAACGTTCGAGTCCTTTGTTGTCCGAACTCTCTCTATATACGGCTCTGTTAACTCTTATGTTGGAGCGCCCTCTAGTGGACAATATTATAGTTCCAACAGTTTAACATTGATTTCCGCAATAACTCAATAACAGTTCTTAAACTGATCACATTATCTACGATATATCACAGTTTCTATTCGTCTGTTTTCGAGAAAGATAGGCTACCTGCTACATCTGATAATTTTCATGTTCCATGGGCCTATTTTTGCAAAGTAAGCTGTTTTATGTGCAGTGATGGTGCAAGGTTTTTGACTAAGTTGCATTTAAATATAGCCTATTGTGTTTCTTATGTCTGTCGAAAAGAGACCTTAACCTCAATTACTGCGTGGATATATGAAGGTAGGAAAAAAGAAATAATATAATATGAAGGTCCGTGTACTTTTTCGTTCATTCATTATTCTACTTTGGAATGAAAGATGAAATTGAAAAAGGGTGCAACATCTTGTCTTGTTTAAAGCCATACACGCAGAAATGGCTGTATTTGGTTTTCTGCATGTGTGTCTCATGCCATAATAGTATTATAAGAAATTACAACATTTTTGATCGTTTTTCAATGTGTGATATTTGTTTATTCATTTATTGAAATTCATTTGATTGACCCTTCCGTTTACCCGGAAGGAAAGTTTGCAGCTTGAGTCGCACCAGAAAAGGTCTAGCAGAGAACTTTTAATAGGGGAGAATTAGCACTCCGATGGTATTGCGCCTAGATGGCGCGCGCGAGTCAGTGAAGAATGAATTGGGTTCTATGCAGCTGCACCCTCAAATGCTGCATTTCTTTAGATACAATTTTTTCTTGAATAAATGCATTCATGCATGCGGTTCAGAGTAATTTGATTTAATTCTCAGTCCACACATAATATTTTTAGCATTTTTTGTTCATTTGTAAAATCCCTTCCAAAGTGTCTGTCACATGACACAGCAAGTCTTTCCCTATGGCCATTCACCAGAATAGAGTAGCAGAATGCTAGTGAGTCAGGGGAACAAACAGCTCAAAGATGAAAAACGTAATGGTCATATGTATTAAATATATTTCATTTTGATTGAAATCCATGTCAAAGTTGCTTAAAATAAAATGCAATCTGTGATATGTTGTCCCTAAATATGTGAAAATTATACATTTAGCCCTATACCTCATAGGTGCCCATTGATTTTCCACTCAGTTTCCACTGACTCGCGATCGCCCCCTAGCGGATTTGCAATTGGAATTGCAGGTTGAATGGCGTTAATAGGAGTGCCATGGCTCGCCGTAAACGGGCTCTGGGTCTAGCTAGCGGCCATTCGAGGCATACGCAAAGATGCTCTCGACGTAGCCGGAGCCAGAGACATATTGAAAAGAATAATAGAGTGTATTCTTTAGCTGGCAAGTTTATTAATGAGCTGAAGCGCGCTCTCTTGCTCTTCATACCACGGTGTTACGCACGTTTAATAGCCTACACGTTTCTCTTTGATATATTTGGGGCATTATCATTGGGAAGCCATTTGTCCATGTAGACTATACATGTAAAGGCTTGAGATGAGCTGCAAAGCTGGAAGATGCTGATAATCAGAGCTGTCAAAATCCTTTCTCGATCACAGTTGGTCTACCCTTCCCGTCCTCTGTCCCTACTCAATATTGTGGTGGGCTCTGGCATGCACTTGCTTATAGCGCTTGCTTGCTATGGATATACGAACCATCTCACGAGGTTGTGAGCGTCACAAAATATTATTCGCACACTCATCACAGATCAACCACATCTTTTGAAGTGTAGCAACGTTCCGGAATAGTGTTGCAACTTGCAAAGTCTGTATTTGCCTCCAAATAAACCATGTAATAAAAACTCAGCCACCTACTTCCAGAATTAGGCTACTTCCAGGTCATCCAAATTCTGGGTGCTTAACAGACCAAAGACGCAATTCAGATGGAGGTTTTTCTTTATTGCTCTTCTCTTTTTTCTAGGATTCAGCGTTTCAGTTTCAGTTCCTAAAATATATTAAAACATGGCGCTTGGTTCCATTTCATAAGTGAAATTCAAGCGTAAAACACCATAAACGAGTCCTTATTCATTTCTCGTGCGACTTCCAAAATAGAATAATGAATGAACGAAAAAGTACACGGACCTATGAAACTGCCTTTATTTTATTTAAAAACTACATGGAAATAATGAAATAGGAGCGATATCCGACCAATGCGTCAACTCTTGCTCTTCATACCACTGTTTTACGCACGTTTAATACACATTTCTCTTTGATAGCCTAGGCTATAGCCTATTTGGGGCATTATCGTTGGGAACCCATGTGTCCAGTAGGCTAAAGGCTGGAGATGAGCTGGGAAGCTGATGGAAGATGCTGATAATCAGAGGTGTCAAAATCCTTTTTCAATCACAGTTGGTCTACCCTTCCCGTCCTCTGTCCCTACTCAATATTGTGGTGGCGCTTGCACTTCTCACGAGGTTGTTGTGAGCGTCACAAAATATTATTCGCACACTCATCACAGATCAACCACATCTTTTGAAGTGTAGCAACGTTCCGGATTAGTGTTGCAACAATGCTTGCAAAGTCGGAATTTGCCTCCAAATAAACCATGTAGGCTACACGAAAAAGCACACGGACCTCAACCTAACAGCATATTGCAGTAGGCTATATTGCTAACTAAATACAAGGTGGCTATAGGCTATTGTCAATGGTTTGTGGTTTTAGAAGTAGACTACAAGTGCAAGATGCCGGAGTTAGATTCTGTACTAGTCTATGTACGATGAGACATTCATAAAACCTAACACGTAATATAGCTTAATTCTTGAATAGGAGAAACATTGGTGTGTGGACCCTCTAGGCTATATTAGGGTTACATTTGACAGTTTCTGGTGTCTGTTCGTCAATAGGCTATTGTATGCCTATCTTTAAAGATTATAGCCTACACTATCCAATTTTCTGTAAAACATGCGGCGAAAGTTTCGGAGCGACAGTTAGGCGACCTAACTGACAAGCTTAAAAATACGTATGTTTAAATGCTCGTGATGGCTTACCTGCACTTATCTTCACGTTCAATACAAAAAAATTGAGAATTATAAAAAAACTTGAGAAGTTTTCCGCCATGTCTGGGTTAAACAAAAACAAGGACAGACTAATGAAATTAGCCTGAATAAAACTGCGCCACGAAAAACGTCTGCGTCTCCAGCATAGGGTGATTACTGCTTTACTACTGAAAAGGTAGACAGACTGAGACGCGAAAGGAAGGGAGCTGGGCGGGAGTTCACACGGGAGGGGGGGCTATACGTGGGATATTATATAGGCCTACTATAAGTATACAGTAGGCTAAATATATATTCATAAAAAGAATATTTATATATGGTCGTGCTAAACATTTAGGTGCAATAAGCAAAACAAAGTTTTGGAATTGTTCAAAGTTCAGGAATAGTAAGACCTACTACCACCGCACTCAGAAAAAGATAATATATTTGAAAGTTTATTGCAAAATCTCATTGTATTGGATCAAAACTCCACGTTATATTAGAGATAGGTGAATATTTACACAGACACACACAGGGATATTGAACATCTGAAAAGACAGCAAGGGACTTTTAGTCCTGTACCTGATAACCCGTTTGCAATTTGGTGTTGGGGGAATTTCTCACTTGAACTGAGTTAGTGGGTCCTTGGACATGAAAAATCACAGAGGTGCTCGCCCGCCATAGTGCCGCGACATTTTTAATGGACAAATCAAATATGGCCACCATCAGTTATGGCCAATTCCATATCAGTTGACCGACACCATGGTCCACAAATCTTCCTGATTTTTTTGTCCAAATATCCTACCATGTCTTATTAGACTAAAACCAAAATTTCAGCTTGATATCTTGTTTAGTTTCTGAGATATGCCTCTTCAAACATGGATAAAAGCAGCCTTTAAAATGCTGAAAATTCCAGTGCTTCATAAGCACCACATTGTTTTTAAAATCCTTCTCCTCTCTTAATGTAACAACATCCATTTCTAAAAATTTGAACACTAGGACAGTACCCTGTCTAGTTGTCTAATATCTTATTGAAAAATTATATTCAATCCCACCACTGAAGACTTATTCATCGAAACAAACCTAGATTATTTTTCTGAAGCAACAAAAAAGCCAGCTTTTGTTTTCATGTGATCAGGAATGCGTAAAACTCACATCTTCAAAACTTTATCTGTATATAGTCCGAGTAAGAGAAAACAGTGAAAAGAAATTATGATGGCTATTTGTTTTATTTTAAAGCTATATTTTTTTAATTTTTAAAGCGATTTTTGTGTAAAAACGACTATTCCAAGTCTATTTCTAAGGTCAAGAGGAAATGCAAACGCAACTTTTCTCTTTTCTTGCAATAGTATGTCTTTTCACCACTGACCATGGACTTTGGGACACCTCCTACATTGAGGAGCACCCTGATTGTGCAGAGAAATATTTAAGTCTATATCCAGTCTTGTCAGTTGCCTAGAACTCTACCTTGCAATAGCATATTTAGCCATTTAGCCATATTTAGCATATATTTAGCCATCAGCCATAGGGAAACGTATCAATTGGCGATGTCAATCCGATCATTTGGCCGGGGAGTCGTTGGGTGGGCTTAGCGTTATTTGACTCGACTTGTTCATTGCTCAGATTGATTGTATAGCTTTGGTCATTTACATTTACATTTACATTTATGCATTTAGCAGACGCTTTTATCCAAAGCGACCTACAAAAGAGGGATAACAATTAAGCTGCAACACAATACAAGTAAGTGCCTACTGGGAGTGCCATTTGCTAATAGGAGAGCAAGTGCAAGAGTTTAGAAGAAGTGCATTCCAAGTAATTTAACGAATTAGGACAAGAGATACTCTTGAAAGAGCTGGGTCTTCAAGAGTCTCTTGAAAGTAGAAAGAGTGCCTGTTGTTCTAATAGTCTTGGGGAGACTATTCCACCAGTTAGGAACAATGCATGAAAAGAGCCTAGATTGACCTGTGCACGGTGCTGGTCGTTCCAAGCAGCGATCCTTGGTTGAGCGGAGCGATTGGAGGTTAGCATATGGTTTGATGATGTCTTTCAGGTAGACTGGAGCAGTTCCCTCCAGTACCCTGTAAGCCAACATTAGTGACTTGAATTTAATGCGAGCAGCCAGTGGAGCTCCCTGAACAGTGGTGAGACATGTGCTCTCTTTGGCTGGTTGAAGACCAGGCGTGCAGCAGCCTTCTGGATCATCAATAGTGGTTTTACTGCACACGCTGGTAGACCTGTTAGAAGAGCGTTGCAATAGTCGAGACGAGAGATAACCAGCGTCTGAACCAGGAGCTGTGTCGCATGTTGAGTAAGGTACGGCCTGATTTTCCCAATGTTGAATAAAGAGAAACGGCACGACCTAGCAACAGCAGCAACATGATCCGTGAAGGTCAGCTGGTTATCAATTATTACGCCTAGGTTTCTTGCAGCCTTGGTAGGAGCAACAGATAGAGAGTCTATCTTAATGCTGATGTTGTGGTGCAGGGTTTGCTTGGCAGGGATGATCAGCAGTTCCGTTTTTGAGAGGTTCAGTTGAAGGTTGTCTTTCATCCATGCAGATATGTCTGAGAGACAGTCAGAGATCCGTGTTGTCACTGTAGAATCGCCAGGAGAAAAAGACAGATAAAGCTGGGTGTCATCTGCATAGCAGTGGTAGGAAAAGCCATGCGAGTGGATGACTGGACCCAGTGTTGTTGTGTACAAAGCGAAGAGGAGGGACCCTAGTCATAGCTGGTTATAGCAGGTCATAGCACTATCCTATGCAGAGGCAGTTTGAAAGATTTCGCCCCTCTATCCATCATGACCAGACTACACATGTTCTAGTCTGGCTTGTCAGGCCATTTATTTATTTATTTATTTATTTTTGATTGGGATGTGTGCTTAAGCATATTCTGCCCATGATCTAATGTCTTTGAATTTCATTTTTTGGTAACACTTTATTTTAAGGTTCACATATTAGCCACTAATACATAACTAATTAATGCCTGTATTAGTGAGTTGTAAGGCATGTGTTAGGCAACATTAATCATTTGTTAAGACTGTATTCACAAATGTCTTGTTCATGACTAATAAGGCCTTTATTCTTGATATAATCTTAATAATGCCCTAATAATCCTTCATCTCTACGTATTAGTACCTACGAAAAATAGAACATGTATATCCCACTAGTATACTGTCTGAATAAATCCAGAATTGTGGAAGAATTCCTGACTAGTAAGTACTACATAGGCATTACTGATGATGATGTGCTTCCAGCAACCTGGGCAGTGACATACAGCAATGACGTTGAGCTACAGTATATACATGCTTATTCTACAAGTGTTCTTCCACTAGTCTGGATTTATTCAGACAGCATACCAGCTGTCTGAATAAATGTATTAAGATTCTGTATCAGTTTATATGCCTAAATCCAATTTGGCAGTTGTCCATTTTTGTTCTTTTTATTAAGTTATGGGTTGTATGACAATATGTATGAATTTAACCATCCTTGCAGCAAAATACTTTTATCCAAGAATCCATTTTATATATGGGAGACCTTGAAGATGAAGAAAAACATGGTTGGATTTAGTTCTACCTCCGATAATGGTCTCTCAAAATTTTGGGCCCATTGTCACTAGCCTATTAGTGGTAATGTTTAGAAATTGTTTACTGATGTTGTGTTGACAGAAAGTGAAAATAGATGTTCTGTGGTCAGTTATACAGACAGACTGTAATGCTAGTGTAACCCAATCAAGTGCAGAAATAGACCAGGGGTGAAAAAAGTGTTTGTGATGCATTTGCAAACAAGCTACATCTCACCAGAATGACCACAATAGTTTCCATTTGTCTGAAGCAGAACCTTGTCACTTCCTGTCAAATGAGCCCAAAGCGTTTTGAGTTTGAAGCAAATTGGAACTTTTACTTTCTGTTTACAACCATGACACCTTGAGGCCTACCACTGGCCTCATGCAGCTGCTGTATAGCAACCTGTGTACGTGACTATGTGGGAAAACTATGGAAACACTATATTTTCACAGAAAAAGATCACTTAAAAATCCCGTTAAATCCCGATATATAAAGAAAATAAATACAATTCTGCATTAAATAAAGAAAATGCACAATAGTCAATTAGGTATTTGACATTGTATCTTGTCTAGGAAATAAATATCAAGACAACAAAAGGGCTTTTTTTTTTTACCTCGTTTAACAGTGGGGTCATTCCGTGTCAAGTGGACCAATGGCTTCAATCAAACTATCAGACATGACTTCAAATGGGTGATTTTCACGAAAAATGGGCATTCATTCGAGAATTCTGTATTGGTAATGATAAAAATCATAGACAGTAATGAGAAAATTTAAGAGAAAAATTCCCATAAGTTTTACTGATATAATGACTTATCATGGCTTGTCACATTGGGAATTTGAATATTTCTACTTACACAATTATTAAATTGATTTCTGTAATGAGAACCAGTTGTGCAACCTGCATCAAGAAAGCATATCCCTGAAGCCCTCCATTGTGAAAAAGCCAGAGATGTATAGTAACGAAGTAGAACTACTTAAGTAGCCTACTTAAGTACTAAAATGCAGTATCTGTACTTTACTGGAGTATTCTTTTTTTCTCTTACTTCCACTTTTACTTCGCTACATTTTTTTGATGAATTTAATACTTCTACTTCGTTACATTTTTGATGTGCTGATTAGTTACTCGTTACTTTTATAAAAAAAAATGTACCACATCCAATGATAGCCTATCAATCCAGACGAGAGCATCACCAGGTTTTCATAATCATTATTGGACGATTCAAGCGGTATACGAGACCTCATGCTCCTCTTCGACCTTTCGGAGTACTGAATGCAGTCAATTGGGAACGATTTGTAAGGGTCAGTCTACTGCTCCATTTCGAGATAGAAGGAGTACACCAAGTTCTTAAACTTCAAATGATTTTAGTGAGGGGAATGGTGGTGACCATCCCTGACCCTACTTAGAGTCCATGGCCAAACAGACTATTTCAGCCAAATAAATGTAAAACAATATGATATTCAAACTTTTGACTGCTTTCTTTAATATACACACTACTTCTACTTTTACTTTCAGTACTTGAGTAGCAAATCTTTATATACTTTTACTTGCAATACTTAAGTACAAAACATTTTGAATACTTTAGTACTTCCACTTAAGTATGATGTTTAGAGATCACTTCTACTTCCACTTAAGTCATTTTTTTGATATGGTACTTTTACTTCTACTCTACTCCTCTTCTCCAGTACTTTATACAACTCTGGAAAAAGCTTAAGGTAAGCAAACAACCTACGTCAATCCTTCTTAACAGGCCACAAAGGTCACAAACGATGGGGTGGGTGAGGTCCCCCTTCCACTGTAAAGCGCTTTGGGTGTCTTTAAAAAGCGCTATATAAATGTAAGGTGTTCACTCAGCTTCACCACATCATTCAAGACAAAAATCTGGTCTCATTCACCAACCTGGTCCAGAATTGCGGCATCGGGAGTAATCACTTCATAGAATATCTGCAAATATCATCTATCCAGTCATCTATCCAAGCTAAAATCAACATCCAGTCAGCCAACCTAGACATCCCACCTCCAATATTGGAATTGATCAACATACCTTCTCCCAAAAAACTCCTCTCCAAAATGTACTAACTTGTATCTCACCCAGACATAACTACAGGCCTACCATATCATAAATGGGAATCTGATTTGTCCTTTACTCCCGATGCCGACTTCTGGACCCAAATCTGTAAAAACATTTACCTCATGACAAAAAATTGCAACCTTCAACAAATACAGTACAAGAGACTTTACAGATTCCACTTCACTGCACAGAAATCATTTTGGTTCTGATTTATGTACTCACTGCGACAAAAACAAACCAGACACATACAGTACATCCACACTATCTGGCACTGCACTTCAGTCAACCGGTTTTGGGTTAATATCACAGATTCACTCTAGACCATCCTGGGCTGTCACATCCCAACAACCCCGTCTGTATGTATACTTGGTGATACAGCCATAATCAATTTAAACACTCCATGCAATAAAATATTGCTAGTGGCCCTAACTATCGCCAAGAAAACAAACCTCATGACCTGGAAATCAAGGAAATCACTCATTGGAAAAATTTCATTTATCTCACATCCAAACTCAACCGATGCTCAAAATACAGCCTCCCCTTGGTCCTCATTCATCACCTTCCTTCAATCTTGACCCTCTTTGCCTGAGATCCAAATTTAATAAACAGCTTCACACCCAGATACACCCAGTGTTGGGGAGTAACGGAATACATGTATTCGGAATACTGTATTCAGAATACAAATTATGAGTAACTGTATTCAGTTACAGTTACAGCTAAAATGGGTGGTATTTAAAATACAGTTACTTTGTAAAAATCAAGGGATTACTCAGCGCTATTTTACAGTTTCTCGTGTTTAGCCATCCCCTCTCTAATTTGGGTAATTCCCCGCATTGTCGGAAACTAAGCCAAATAAAGCGCAATAATAGCTATTAAACATCCTCCTAACGATGATGTCAGTAACACAACTGTGCCTAGCAAATGAAATGCACCCCACTCAGTGGCAAGACAGATATGCCTGTTACATATAATCATAAGCAAGTAGGCCTAGGACTAAATAATAAAGCTGGCACAATTAGAAATAAAATTAGCTAAATAACATTTACGCATTCTGTCCATAGACTGAAAACGTGTGTTTATAGAAATCTCCACTTTGCCTGGAGTTTTTGAAAGTAGCCCATTTCAGTGGCTGAAACCTCCAAATGCAGTTCACGTTTGGGGAAATGCTTTTTGGTTTTGCTAGGTCCTGTTAATGCAGAAGGAAACAAACTTTAAGCTCATCTAATTAATAAAAAAAGTGTTATATTTCCTGATCTCAAAATCTGAAGCCAGCTAGTGGCCGAGGCCATAGGCCTACTGCCCATGTTGCCCTTTAGGATAACTCGTCCTTGCTTATGTGATTGTAGTAGGACGATCAGGTGGATCGCACCGTAATTGCAATCTCGGGCCAATCGGTGAATCGGGAGCTTGCATATAAGGACTTGGAGACTTGGCCCAGGAAAAACGTCCCTGTTTCCTGGCCTCGTCTTGGCTCCCAACGCACCCGTTTCCGCCTGATCGCCGGTAGGACTTCCTTGTCGTTTGCTGCTCACCGTTACTAGGTTTGCTGTATTTCTTGCGCTTGGATAACGTTTGTTACTCTCTACAGCGTTTGTGGGTGAGCTACAATAAGTTGCTGCATATCCTAATCCACGTAGACACCGTTAAGTTTGCTGCTCGCTTGAATCTGCATTGGAATCTGCTCTGGTAGGTCCACGTTCAGTTTGTTTATGTTGGTAGCCTGTTCCGTGTCTATCGTAGCCTAATTATTGTAGCTTATTGTAACTTTCTGCAGTGTTTGTCAATTGCGACTGAACTATTGGGATTCAGCGTCGCAAGAAACCCGATACAGCTCCCTTGGTATGTAGCGCAATCATTCTAATGTTTTAGCTGGGCTGTTTTATTTATGTGTAGTAACGTGACATTGTATTATGTATTTTAGGAATCGTGGGCATACGCGGCGTTCATTGGGGTGCCTCCTGCTGTTTTGCTTGGCCCTGATCTTTCGTGTTCGACTTGATTGAACACTGTTCCTGTTAACGTTACCTCTGCTGTGCTGCGCTTGCGTAGCACTGTCCTGTCTGCGTGACTGGACTGTGTGGTTTTGTCTGTGTGACGCGTGGCTGTCCGTGAGAGTGTCTGTGTTTGTCTTTATTGTTGTCTGTTATTGCATGTCTGTTCTGTTTTGCCCACCTAGCGTGGATAAGCTCTTTTGTGTGTCTTCCGTTGTTTTGCATACTGGTGGGAGGCTTTTTACCAACTACTGTGGATCACCAGTATAGCTTATTGTGTTTACTTTTCATAAGTTGATTTATTATTTCTTTGTTTGGGTTTTTGTATTAAGGCATTTGTTTATTTCGTTTGTTTTGTTGATCTTTTCGTGTCTTCTGTTTTGCATACTGGTGGGAGGCTTTTTACCAACTACTGTGGATCACCAGTATAGTTTACTTTCATAAATTGATTTATTATTTCTTTATTTTTCCGTTTTGCATGCGTGTGTGTGTGTGCGTGTGTGTGTGTGTGTGTGTGTGTGTGTGTGTGTGTCTATTAGTGTTCTGCCTTTAATGATATTGATCCTCTCTCTGTCCTCTTTCCAGGTGCTGAGGGCTGACTGTGGGGAGGCGGTCCTGTGCTAGAGGTGGTGGTTTCCCTTCCGGTGTGCTGTGGTCACGTGTGATTGCTTTTCCAAGTTGGACATCTTTGCTGTGGTTGTGTGCACGTGTGAGTGGGTGTGTATTCCTGGGACCTGTCCTAGGCTGAAGACTCGTCCTCCCTGCGGTAGGCCCCCAGCCCAGACTTTCCTTTTCCCTTCCCCTTCCTTTACCATTGAGGTGGTCCACACATTGTGTGTTTGTGTGTTGAGTGTCGTTCAACATATATAGTTTTATATCTTTTTTTTTCAATAAATGAATTTCATGGAAACACGCTTCCTGTTTTGAGAGTCAAACGAATCTGTGTGCTTTCAACAACCTAGGGGTATTAAGTTACACCTCCAAAAAGGAAATTGGTCTAGATAACTCTAGTGGCGTAGTCGGAACATTATTACAACACCCTCATGCTACAATCTGGCGTAGTCCGGCAGGATTGACTCAATATTAGCAGAAGCGTGTGTTCCTAGCCTGTGATATTCATTGTTGATTGGTCTAATGTGTTTTGTGTGAACTGTCATTACTTCACTAATTGTGTTTTCTTTTTTTTGGTGTTGGTCAAGCAAAACAGCAGTGGGTGCCTACCTGTGAAACCTGATTGGTATTTTCCACTGGGCGTCACTTCAATCATAGTAAGTCAAATCTAAGATATTTGCCATGGAGGATGAACTACAAGAGTTGAGGGAATTGGTTGCACAACTCAAAGCAGACAATGAAAAACTAAGACAGGAACGGGTAGCTTCAGCATCGCAGGGTGATGGTGCTGGGGGCTCTGTGGCCCCTGAGGCCTCTGTTGATTCCACACCTCCTGCCAATGAGGCAACAGGCTCGGGAGGTTCAGGCAATGCGGCTGCCCCCATAACTAGCGCTATTACTGTCCCTTCAATAACTGAAAGATTGGTTTTTGTGCCACGTGACCGAAAGTGTCCAATGTTTAGTGGCAAGTCAGGAATTAATATAGTGGAGTGGGTTGAAGAGGTGCAAGCCTGTATGCGGGCCCGCCGCCTCTCAACGTCAGACCAGGCATTTTTCTTGTACGATCATCTAGAAGGGGAGGCAAGGGAAGAAATTAAGTACCGTTCCAATGCTGAAAAGAATGACCCTGAGCGAATCATTGCCATTTTGCGGGAACTGTATGGGTGCTCTCAGTCCTATGTAGCTCTCCAGGAGGCCTTCTTCTCTAGAAAGCAACAAGAGGGTGAGACTTTATTGGAGTTCTCATTGGCTTTGATGAAGCTGATGGATAGGATTAAGCAGTGTGCACCTAATGGCTTAGCAAATTTTGAAATTTTGTTGCGTGACCAGTTTGCGGAACATGTGATTGATGGTGCGTTGCGTAGGGAGCTTAAGCAACTAACACGGCGTCAGCCCGCTATCACCATGTTAGAATTAAGAGCTGAGGCGATCAGGTGGGAACGGGAGGGTTTGCCAGGTGGAGCTAGAGGGCGTAGCTATTCAGTCCCATCAGCATGTGGAATCCAATATGGTGTACAGGGGGGGCCCCGAATGGGTTCTAGTGGCTCTCAAGGGTCTGAAATGGCGGAGCTAAAAGAGCTGCTGAAACGTCAGCAAGATCAATTAAACCAGCTCTCTCAGAGTGTTTCCTTGTTGCAACGGCCTCGCTTTCAGCCCCGTGGTAACCCCGTTATATGTAAAAGGTGCCAAAAGCCTGGCCATTTTGCTCGGGAGTGTGACGGGGAACGTGTCGCTCCTCGTAACCAGTCTCCTTCGCCATCCCCCTCTAGTGGCAATAGACAATCTTCTCACATGCCGACGGGAAACTAGCTCCCACCAAATTGCAGAGCCACAGTTTGGGTGGGGGCCTGATTGGCTCAAGTGTTAATGGTGACAGGACTAGCTTAATGTCATCATGCCCACATTTGGATGTGCTTATGGGGGGGGTAAGTGTACCCTGCCTAATAGACACTGGTTCCATGGTGTCTACGATTACTGAATCTTTCTTTATTTCTCATTTTCAGTCATGGGGCCCTGACCGGTTAAAATCTTGTCAGTGGTTGCAGCTCCGTGCGGCTAATGGCCTTGCTATACCTTACATTGGCTATTTGGAATTGGACATAGTACTTTGTGGGAAGTCTTTACCTCATTGCGGGGTGTTGGTTGTGAAGGATCCAGCTGGGGGGTTGGCCTGCAGTCCCCGGGGGTTGTAGGGATGAATATTCTGAGCAAATGCTACCATGAACTCTTTGGGCAGCATGGCCCGGCCCTTTTGATTTGCCGTTGGTCTCGCAGGCTCATAGCTCGGTTGTTCAGGCTTTGCAATTTTGCCATCGGGTAGATGACAGTGTTGCTAGGCCTGGTAAAGTCAAGGTCCGGGGAAAGCGGGCATATCGGATACCTGGTGGCACCATGATGATGGTAGCTGCAACATGCTCAACTAAGTACTCCCATAGCCCTGTGTTATTTGAGCCCCCCGAAACAGGATTACCAGCCGGCCTGTTGGCCTCTCCTGCCCTCGTTCGAGTGACTAGAGGCACAGGCTTTATACCAGTGGTTAATGTAGGGACTGATGATGTTTTATTATACCCTCGTACGTTCTTGGGTAAACTGCACAGCGTACAAGTGGTTAGCTTGCCCACAGATGTGCTAGAGGTTGATACTGCGACAGTGACCATGGCTTCCCATACAGTGGCTCCCCCCATGCCCGACCAGCTTGAGACACTAGACTTGTCAGCTTTGCCTAATGCCGACCAGGAAGAGGTAAAATCACTATTGCGCAGGTTTAGTGGGGTCTTTTCCACCCATGATGGCGATTTGGGTTGTACCAACCTCCTTTCCCATGACATACACTTAACGGACGATGCCCCTGTTCGACAACGACATAGGCGTATCCCTCCCTCTGAGTACGAGTTGGCCAAGGCCCATATCAATCAGCTGCTGGAGGCCCAGGTCATCCGAGAAAGCAGCAGTCCTTATGCCTCTCCCATCGTCTTGGTGCGGAAAAAAGATGGTAGCATGCGCATGTGCGTGGATTATCGTCAACTCAACGCCAAGACTCGCAAGGATGCCTTCCCTCTACCCCGAATAGAGGAGTCTCTGGATGCACTGGCTGGGGCCCGGTGGTTCTCCACAATGGACTTAGCCAGTGGATATAACCAGGTTCCAGTCACGGAGGGTGATCGTTCGAAGACAGCATTTTGCACTCCATTTGGCCTCTTTGAATGGAATCGCATGCCTTTTGGCCTCTGTAACGCCCCTGCGACCTTTCAGAGGCTAATGGAGCGTCTTTTTGGGGACCAACAATGTCAGACTTTACTTTTGTATCTTGATGACATTGTGATTTTTTCTTCCTCAATTTCTCAACATCTGGAGCGATTAGAGTTGGTCTTGGGGCGCTTACAACGGGAGGGCCTAAAGGCCAAGCTGGGGAAGTGTGCATTCTTCAAACAGGAGGTAGGCTATTTGGGTCATGTCATTTCGCAGCATGGGGTAGCCACAGATCCCAAAAAGATTGATGCTGTTGCTAAGTGGCGTCTACCCAGCACAGTTTCAGAACTGCGCTCTTTCTTGGGCTTTGCCAGCTATTACCGCCGGTTCGTGGAGGGTTTTGCCAAGTTGGCGGCGCCCCTGCACGGACTGGTGGCTGAGCTGGGTGGTACTAAATCCAGGAGAGGTTCCAGCCATAGTCTTGGCTCCGCCTGGACAGAGCAGTGTCAGCATAGCTTCGAGGAACTGAAAACAAGGCTCACCACCGCCCCTGTCCTTGCCTATGCTGATTTTAGGCTACCTTTTATTTTAGAGGTGGATGCTAGCCATAGTGGCTTGGGAGCAGTGCTCTCCCAAGAGCAAGAGGGAAAAGTACGCCCCATAGCATATGCGAGCCGAGGTCTCAGGCCCACTGAGCGCAATATGTCCAATTACAGCTCCATGAAATTGGAGTTCCTTGCGCTCAAGTGGGCCATGACTGAAAAGTTTAGGGAGTACCTTCTCGGACATCACTGCTTGGTCTATACAGACAACAATCCCCTCAGCCATTTGTCCTCCGCTAAATTGGGAGCCCTTGAACAACGGTGGGCTGCCCAGTTGGCATCTTTTGATTTTGAAATAAGATACCGGTCTGGTCGGCACAACCGTAATGCGGATGCCCTGTCTAGACAGCACCCTGCAGACTTGTCTGGTTCTACTAAACTGGCATTGGGCACCACTCTCCCCGCCTCATTACAGCAGGCAATAGAAGCAAGGCCAACAGTGACGGCTACGCAGACCATGATTTCTGCCTTACCGGGGCACAGTAGCTCTGAATTGCGTGCCATGCAGGAAGCAGACCCTACCCTACAGGAGGTCCTGCCTCACTGGCAGCAAAAAGTAAAGCCCAACCCCGAGGTGCGTAAGCGCATGTCAAAGTCTGCAATAATCCTGTTGCGCCAGTGGGATCGACTGGTAGAGAGGGAGGGTATCATCTACCGAAGGGTACTGCGGTCGGACGGTGCAGGAGAGTGTTTTCAGTTGCTACTGCCAGCCAGTCTGCAAACAGAGGTATTGACCCAGCTTCATCAGGATCACGGCCATCAAGGCATCGAACGTACCATGGAGCTGGTTAGGAAACGATGCTATTGGCCGAGCATGTCTATTGATGTTGCCCGCTGGTGCCAACAGTGTGACCGATGCCAACTAGCTAAGGACTCCCAACCAGCTGCCCGCAGTTTTATGGGACATTTGTTAGCATCACGGCCACACGAAGTGCTCGCCATTGACTTCACTGTGCTAGAGCCATCTCGGTTTGGCCAGGAAGATGTCTTGGTAATTACTGATGTTTTCAGTAAGTACAGTCTGGCCATTCCCACAAGAGATCAACGCGCTGCTACTGTAGCCCAGGTGCTTGTGTGTGAATGGTTTTATAAGTTTGGCGTCCCAGCTCGCATTCACTCTGATCAAGGTAGGTGTTTTGAGGCGACTTTAATTCAACAGCTTTGCCACCTTTATGGGATTCAAAAGTCTCGGACTACTCCTTATCACCCGGCCGGAAATGGCCAGTGTGAACGCTTTAATCGCACATTACACAACCTTCTCCGAGCATTACCTTCATCACGTAAGAGGGACTGGGTAGCTTGCCTTCCACAACTACTCTTTAGCTATAATTCCACCCCTCATCCGACCACTGGAGAGTCTCCATACTTCCTAATGTTTGGCCAAGAGCCGAGGCTACCTATTGATTTTTTGTTGGGTAGGGTCCAAGAGCCAAGAGCTGGCAGCCTCAATCACTGGATTGTGGAACATCAGACCCGATTGCAGGTCGCCTTTCAAGGAGCCCGTGACCGTTTGCAGGCTGCAGCAGACCGGAGAAAGGAGACTCATGATCGTCGGGTCCATGATGCACCACTGGGGGAGGGTCAGCTGGTATATCTGCGGGACTTAAATGTGCGAGGTAGACACAAAATCCAGGACCTGTGGAGCCCAGTGGTGCATCAAGTTATCAAGGCCCCCCACCGGGAGGAGGGGTGTATACTATTGCACCGGTGGACGATCTCACTAAGGTGAAACATGTACATCGTAGCTTAGTGAAGGCACGTCTAGGGCATGATCCCCCTGTGGACCCCACTCAGGCTGTGCCACTGGTGGTGGAGATCACCCCTCCAGAACAGGAGGAGACTGCTGACTTGGCTGTCCTGGTCCTTGATGGGCCTTTAGTTGTGGAGCAGGTGACCCCTCAGGAAGAGGACCGGGTGGCGTTGGCACCACGTGGCCATAGCTTGGCCCAGCAACCCCCAGAAGCACCTGGAGTTGTCAGTGCGCCTCCCCTCCTTGATCCTGAGGTCACTTCAAGCCTAGCCTCCCCACTAGACACAGCCCCTATGCCACAAGGACCCATTATGACTAGTGTGACTGCCCCAGCTGTATCATCACCTCCCGTAGGGGACCAGGATGGTAATATTGAGCTATCCCTACGTCGTACCGCCAGGGCTACTGCTGGTTACCACCCAAACATTCATCATCTACCACGGCCAGCAGGTAGTGTATCACCTAGTGCAAATGACTCTGCATCAAGTGCAATCACCGCTTTGTTTAGGCCGTGGAATTAAAGGGGGAGGTTTATGAGTTCCATCGTCGGGACGACGATGCAAAAATGTGGGGACAGATTGTAGTAGGACGATCAGGTGGATCGCACCGTAATTGCAATCTCGGGCCAATCGGTGAATCGGGAGCTTGCATATAAGGACTTGGAGACTTGGCCCAGGAAAAACGTCCCTGTTTCCTGGCCTCGTCTTGGCTCCCAACGCACCCGTTTCCGCCTGATCGCCGGTAGGACTTCCTTGTCGTTTGCTGCTCACCGTTACTAGGTTTGCTGTATTTCTTGCGCTTGGATAACGTTTGTTACTCTCTACAGCGTTTGTGGGTGAGCTACAATAAGTTGCTGCATATCCTAATCCACGTAGACACCGTTAAGTTTGCTGCTCGCTTGAATCTGCATTGGAATCTGCTCTGGTAGGTCCACGTTCAGTTTGTTTATGTTGGTAGCCTGTTCCGTGTCTATCGTAGCCTAATTATTGTAGCTTATTGTAACTTTCTGCAGTGTTTGTCAATTGCGACTGAACTATTGGGATTCAGCGTCGCAAGAAACCCGATACAGCTCCCTTGGTATGTAGCGCAATCATTCTAATGTTTTAGCTGGGCTGTTTTATTTATGTGTAGTAACGTGACATTGTATTATGTATTTTAGGAATCGTGGGCATACGCGGCGTTCATTGGGGTGCCTCCTGCTGTTTTGCTTGGCCCTGATCTTTCGTGTTCGACTTGATTGAACACTGTTCCTGTTAACGTTACCTCTGCTGTGCTGCGCTTGCGTAGCACTGTCCTGTCTGCGTGACTGGACTGTGTGGTTTTGTCTGTGTGACGCGTGGCTGTCCGTGAGAGTGTCTGTGTTTGTCTTTATTGTTGTCTGTTATTGCATGTCTGTTCTGTTTTGCCCACCTAGCGTGGATAAGCTCTTTTGTGTGTCTTCCGTTGTTTTGCATACTGGTGGGAGGCTTTTTACCAACTACTGTGGATCACCAGTATAGCTTATTGTGTTTACTTTTCATAAGTTGATTTATTATTTCTTTGTTTGGGTTTTTGTATTAAGGCATTTGTTTATTTCGTTTGTTTTGTTGATCTTTTCGTGTCTTCTGTTTTGCATACTGGTGGGAGGCTTTTTACCAACTACTGTGGATCACCAGTATAGTTTACTTTCATAAATTGATTTATTATTTCTTTATTTTTCCGTTTTGCATGCGTGTGTGTGTGTGTGTGTGTGTGTGTGTGTGTGTGTGTGTGTGTGTGTGTCTATTAGTGTTCTGCCTTTAATGATATTGATCCTCTCTCTGTCCTCTTTCCAGGTGCTGAGGGCTGACTGTGGGGAGGCGGTCCTGTGCTAGAGGTGGTGGTTTCCCTTCCGGTGTGCTGTGGTCACGTGTGATTGCTTTTCCAAGTTGGACATCTTTGCTGTGGTTGTGTGCACGTGTGAGTGGGTGTGTATTCCTGGGACCTGTCCTAGGCTGAAGACTCGTCCTCCCTGCGGTAGGCCCCCAGCCCAGACTTTCCTTTTCCCTTCCCCTTCCTTTACCATTGAGGTGGTCCACACATTGTGTGTTTGTGTGTTGAGTGTCGTTCAACATATATAGTTTTATATCTTTTTTTTTCAATAAATGAATTTCATGGAAACACGCTTCCTGTTTTGAGAGTCAAACGAATCTGTGTGCTTTCAACAACCTAGGGGTATTAAGTTACACCTCCAAAAAGGAAATTGGTCTAGATAACTCTAGTGGCGTAGTCGGAACATTATTACAACACCCTCATGCTACATTAACAAACTCTAATATCTCATCTACTGTAAAGGTATGTATTGGAGACTGGGGCTGAACAGCCAATTTGTTGATAAAAACAAACATTTGCAGGATGTGATTGCTACATTCATGCAGTTGTAAAAAGGCGTAACATTAAAAGTAATCCAAAGTATTCCGAATACGTTACTCATATTGAGTAACGTAACGGAATACGTTACAAATTACATTTTGGGGGCATGTATTCTGTAATCTGTAAAGAAATACATTTTAAAAGTAACCCTCCCAACACTGGATACTCCATCTTGACTGGGTGCTGTGTGGTCGGCATCATTGACTGGTTCTGTGTGTGGACACTGGGCCACACCGTGCACTCAGAGAGCACAGACCTCCGCCAAGGCAATGTGATCATAGATGCAATATAAAATATAAGTAGCAAAAGCCTGACTGCAAAACCTGCAAAACCGTTGCAGAGATATAATGTTTGACAACCTGGAGTGCTAGAGAGTTGAACATATTTTTTTTCTACGTCAACCGGACCAGGTCCTCAGTCCATATACCAAATTTGGTTGCACTATGTCAAAGCGTCACTGAGATATAACGTTTGACCACTGGGAGCGCTGGAGAGTGTAACATATTTTTTTCTGCGTGGTCGGGACCGGGTAAAGAGTCCATATACCAAGTTTGATTGTGATACGTCAAAGCATGGCCGAGATAGGTCACTTCCTGTTTGGCAGCTTTGTCATCAAATTCCATTGGCCGTACAAGGCGAGCACCTTGACTTTCGAACAAAACAAGGGATATGTAGCCTGGTAAACCAGACTAAATGTGAGATTGGATGTCTATTTAGTCTGGCCTCGATGAATGGATACAACGGGAGATTGTTGATGAGCACAACCCGTTGTCTTTCAAACTATATCTGTGCGTATAGGCCAACGCTCTGTGTCGTTTCTCCCTCAAAACCCCGCCTGCTTTGATTCAAAACACATCTCTGCGTTATGATTGGTTTTAAACCCCGTCGCTTTGATTCAAAACACATCTCTGCGTTATGATTGGTTTTGCCAGATTCCTGGCATTCTTGGCAGAATTGGAGAATGATGCGAGGCTAGGCCCACTCGCAGACAAAAGATTTTGACGTCCAGCGGGTGGTGCTAGTTTACTAGGCTAAGGGATATGTTTTGTCAGGCATTGTCCAAAGATGATGTTTACCAATGTAACCGGGTGACTTAAATGCGCGCAGGGAGGGGGCTTACCTATACTCCGTCCCTGTAGAGGGAGTTCATTCATTCAGGCCGGTGTCAGCCCGCGAGGGACTGACACAGGTAAAAGAGAGGAAGATGGCGAGCAGCGTCCTTTCAGAGCAAAACGTAAGCTGAGCCACCCACACGTGAGCCGCCATTCAGTTGTTTGTTTCACAAATAATAGCTAAACTTTATCCTTTTTGGAGTCGTAAGAACATTCACGCATACAGCAAAACCTAGGCGTTGAAGTCTGACTGGTAAGCACTTTCAGTTGACCGCTACACATAGCATATAATTGCACAGTTCCTTAAGTTGTCTTTTCCCCTTCGTAGCTTCCGTGTAAGGGAATACTGGCGGGTGTGAAGCCCCCACCTCGCGCTGTCAGGGTTCGCGAGTGAGAACGGTAGAACCGGAGCGATTTGGGACGTGAATGTGCAGTCATTCCGAGTTACATCGGTGAGCATGCACAATCATATTGCACACACGCAACACACACAACATACAGGACATAATAGAACTCCGTAAATATGTAAATATAACAAAACACTTTGCATCTTTATTGCAGATGTTATTTATTAAGACAGGAAATGGGTATTTATAAGGATATTTATTGAGTCTGTGTGGCAATTATTAAAGGTTAAACCATGCCATTGTAAATGTGATGTTAATGGGTATTGTAAAAGCAAAAGATGGGAGAATTAACAGTGTGTAGAAATACTGTCTAAAAGTGATTGATTATTGTATATGCTTTTGTCTTTTAGCTTCTGCAAACAACGAATGGGCAGATAATTGCCGCTTTTCCCCTGTGTATTATTACATAGTTATACCTCCAACCACTTTATTTCTTTTCATTTCTTTTGTTTTGTTTCTTTTAAAGTTGGGGAACCAGGATCACTTCCTGTAGGCTATAGGTCACTGGATAGGTTAGGCCTTTAGTGTAAGGTTGCTGTGTATGCCTTTCTTACTGTGTGAATCACTAGCTGCTGTGTATGCCTTTCTTATTGAGTGAGTCACTAGCTGCTGTATATGCCTTTCTTATTGAGTGAGTCACTAGCTGCCGTGTATGCCTTTCTTATTGAGGGTGCTACTAGTTTTGGTTATTGGTAACAAGCCTACTATACCGGTGTTCTATTGCAACATGTTGTGACTGGTCCGCAACTTTTTAATAGTGCCTATGTAAAATAAATATTTTTCTATTTTTGGTAAATTCAGCCTCAGTTGGCAGGGAGTCATTAGGAGTTTACCATCTGGTTACATCTGGCGTAGTCGGCTACTGTGCTGAGGTTGAATATATTGTTACTTAGTAGTTTTTTGTGTTTTTTTTTTCTTTTTTTCTTTTGGTGGAAATTGGAGGTTTGTAGGTTAGTTTGGTGGGGAAAAGCGGCAGTTAACCAGGCGACAAGGACGTGGTGGGAGGTTCACTGTCAGCACACACCTAGGACCGTATCCAGGTCAACCATGTCTACAGTGCCTGATGGGATGGAAGACCTCCAGAACCTGTTGGAACAAATTCGTCAGCTGCAGGCTGAAAATGAACAGTTAAAAACTCAGGAGCGGGACAGAAATAATGGGACTAATGCATCTGCCTCAACAACACAGACTCACGTACATCTGCCTCGGCCAGGCCTGAACAGTCTACTTCCAGTAATGTACCAACACCTGAAGTACAAGCACGTTATGTTTATGTCCCAAGAGAACGTAAGTGCTCTAAGTTCACTGGTAAATTGTCTGTTGATCTTGTTACTGTAGACCAATGGATTACAGAAGCTCGTAGATGTTTAGAGGCCAGACGAATGTCTAATGCGGAGCAAGTGTTGTTTCTGTATGATCACCTTGATGGGGGGCAAAAGCAGAAGTTGATTTCCATGAGACCTCCAATAGAGATACTGCAGAAAAGATTTTAAAAATCCTGAGTGATAATTTCAGCTGTTCACAATCTTATGTCGCTGCACAACTGTCCTTTTTCCAGCGTCATCAAAAAGAGGGAGAGTCCTTGCGTGATTTTTCACATGCTCTGAAAACATTAATGGATGCAGTAGTAAAAAAGACACCGGGGGGTATTTTAAACTCTGACAGGGTATTACGTGACCAGTTTGTTAAAAATGTGAATGATGATATGTTAAGACGAGAATTGAAAAGACGATTAGTATTGGATGCTGACATGAGCTTTCTCACACTCCGTGGCATTGCCATTAAGTGGATGGAGGAAGGGAAACAAGGGACGAGGCCTAGACCTAGAGCTTTTTCGTTTGATATACACGCTTCTACTGGAGAGAGTGAGGGGGCAAATTCTAACGCAATATCAGCTACCGATACAGAAATGGCAGAGATAAAGGAATGTCTGCGACGTCAGCAAATCCAGCTAGACACTATACTATCACAGCTTCATTCAGCTCGCCCACAAAGTAATTTGAGGGGTACAGGGGGTAGCTCTAAAACCTACAGATTTCAGCCCGATGGAAAACCAATTTGCCTTCGTTGCAACAAGGCAGGCCATATTGCTAAATATTGCCGGGTTAATATTGATGCAACTGACGTGGGAAGTCGGGGGATGGTACAAGGGGTTTCAACTCACAATCAGTTTGCAGATTCAACGACCCAGCAGCAGCTGCAGGGAAACTAGCGCCCTCTGGTGTGGGGAGCCAAACACCGGAAGGGGCGCAGTTAGGCTCAGGTCCTTTAAATGAGGTTGGTAAACCACAACTTATAGGTCGGTGCCCAGTAGTTCACGTGTTAATGGGGGGAAGGAGGTGGCGTGCCTACTCGACACAGGCTCCATGGTTTCTACGATAACAGAGACATTTTTCTTTGAACACTTCCAGTCAGACGAATCCCTCAAGTCCTGTAATTGGCTTCAGTTGCGAGCAGCAAATGGTTATGACATCCCGTACGCAGGCTACCTTGAGTTGGATATTACATTGATGGGCAAAACTCTTCCAAAGATGGGAATTTTAGTCGTGCGTAACCCTGTTGACCCCTTTACTAGCCAGCAAAAACAGACAGTCCCGGGGCTACTGGGGATGAATATTATCCAGTGTTGTTATAAAGAGCTGTTTGATACACATATGTTACTTCAACAACCTCATCCTCGTGGAGAAAACAAATTATGGCAGCAGGCCTTCTCTACATGCCAGTCCATTGAGAAACTTCAGAGCAAGGGGTATTTAGGGAGGGCGAGGGTTCAGGGACCAGCGGTGTTCATTCCCAAAGGGTCCATAAAGCTTCTCCCCATCGTCTGTCCTAGTGCCGCTAACTTATCTTTGCAATCGGTACTGCTAGAGCCACCTAGCGAAGAGACTGCTTTACCTGTAGGGATTTTGATCTCTAAGGCGTTGTTATCAGTCAATAAGGGAATGGTGGAAATACCTGTTACAAATGTCAGCTCACAAGACCTATGGCTTCAGCCACATACATTACTAGGGGAGCTCCATTTAGTTCAAGTAATGTCAATGGGGTGTGCTGTTAGCATTGTCGAAGGGGGCAGTGGGGGCCAGGTCGCTGTTATCCAGTCAGCAGAGGCGCAGGCTAACCCCACTCTTGACCTGTCCAGCATGGCTTGGCCTACATTGTCCGTGGAGCAGGAACAACGGGGCAAGGAGTTGCTGCGCAAGTACAGCGGTGTCTTTAGCCAAGGGGAGGGCGACCTGGGGTGTACTACTTTGGTAGAGCACCGTATCCACCTGTCTGATGACGTCCCAGTGCGGCAGAGATATCGCAGACTTCCCCCACATAGTATGAGCAAGTTAAAGCACACATCCAGCAGCTAGTGGATGCCGGGATAGCCAGGCCGAGTTCCAGCCCCTACTCATCGCCCATAGTGATCGTCCAAAAGAAAGGGGGCGACATAAGGCTCTGTGTAGACTACCGACTCCTCAACACTAAAACCAGGAAAGACGCTTACCCCTTTGCCCCGTATCGACGAATCTTTGGATGCATTAACCGGAGCGCAGTGGTTTTCAACATTAGACCTCGCAAGTGGCTACAACCAAGTGGCAGTGGCAGAGGTAGACAAAGCCAAGACTGCGTTCTGCACGCCGTTTGGGCTGTTCGAATTCAATAGAATGCCTTTTGGCCTTTGCAACTCACCAAGCACTTTCCAAAGGCTCATGGAAAGGATTTTCGGTGATCAAAGTTTTCAGTCGTTATTACTATATTTAGATGACATCATTATCTTCTCCACCTCTTTCGAACAGCACTTGAAGCGTTTAGAACTCGTCCTTTCTCGGCTGCAGAATAACCACCTCAAATTGAAGATGGCCAAATGTCACTTCTTCCAGAAAGAGGTGAAGTACTTGGGGTATGTGGTCTCTGCCTCTGGGGTAGCCACCGATCCAGACAAAGTAAAAGCTGTTGCTGAATGGAAACGGCCCACCACCACAAAAGAAGTAAGATCTTTTCTGGGATTTGCGTCCTACTATCGTCGGTTTGTGCAAGGGTTTGCTAAAATGGCTGCGCCACTGCACCAAGTAGTCGCTCAGGTGGAGGCAGGCCAAGGTAGGGCAAGGGGTCGGACCAATACCTTGGGGCAAGCGTGGACTCCAGACTGCGAACAGAACTTCCAGCTCTTAAAAGACTGTTTGACTAGTGCTCCAGTTCTAGCCTACGCAGATTTCACCAAGCCCTTTGTGTTGGAAATCGACGCAAGTCATGCGGGGCTTGGTGCCGTCTTGGCACAAGAGCAAGATGGACAAAGAAAGCCCATTGCGTTTGCTAGCAGGGGTTTACGCCCCACAGAGAAGAATATGTCAAACTACAGCTCCCGTAAGCTTGAATTTCTAGCCCTTAAATGGGCGGTGACCAGCAAGTTTAAGGAATATCTGCTAGGAGCAAAGTTCACGGTATACACTGATAATAACCCATTAAGCTACTTACAGACCGCCAAGTTAGGAGCCACCGAACACCGCTGGGCTTCTGAGCTGGCCATGTTTGATTTCGAGATCAAATACCGCCCAGGTTCAGTCAATACAAATGTTGACGCCCTCTCCAGACTACCTGCCCCCGTGTCCATTAATGCAGTGGCCTTAGGCCTGCCAGTTCCCCCGTTGCCCCAGGACACGAGTGGATGGGATTCAAGTGTCTTGTGCCAAGAGACCAACGCCTTCCCGATCAGGCCAAAGACCAACCTGTTGGCCCTGCAAATGGAGGATCCAGTCATTGGACCCTTCAGCCGGATTTGGAAGGAGGGGGCCGTGCCACCGAGAGCCGTGCGCGCAGCCCTGCCCCCAGGGACACAGAAACTGTTCCACCAGTGGCCAAGGATCCGATGCCAGGAAGGAGTACTGTACCGTAGTGTCCGGCTACCGGGAGACAGTAAGGAAACACTCCAGATATTGCTACCACAGAGCCTAAAACAAGAAATCTTGAAAGCCCTCCATGATGATCATGGACATCAAGGGATAGAGCGAACAAGTAGCTTAGTCCGGGAAAGATGTTTTTGGCCTGGGATGTCGGGGGAGATTGAAAAATACTGCCAAGAGTGTGGCCGCTGTATTGTGGCAAAAGCTGTCCGGCCCCAAGCACGAACATTTCCAGGCAACCTACTTGCTTTTAGACCCCTTGATGTGGTAGCGATTGACTTTACAACCCTGGAGATGTCTACAGATGGTAGGGAACATGTTCTGATCGCTACTGATGTGTTCTCAAAATTCTCACAGGCATATCCAGCGCGTGACCAGAGGGCAAGCACCGTGGCCAAAATACTCACCGAAGGCTGGTTCTTCCGCTATGGGGTACCAAGGCGACTGCACAGTGATCAAGGAAGGAGTTTTGAAGGGGACCTGATAAAGCAGCTGTGCCTGTTGTATAACATCACAAAGAGTCGGACGACGCCATACCATCCCGAGGGCAACGGGCAGTGTGAGAGGTTTAATCGCACGCTCCACGACCTCCTTCGCTCGTTGCCCCCGGACCAGAAGCGCAAGTGGCCCCAAGCTTTACCGCAAGTCCTGTTCGCATACAACACGACCCAGCATGCCTCTACGGGTCATTCCCCCTTCGAACTGATGTTTGGACAAAAGGTGCACCTTCCAGTGGATTTCTTACTGGGCAAGGCAGACGAAGACCTAAATGAGGGTAATGTTTGTGACTGGATGCAACGGCACCAGGATAGCCTTACAGCTATGTATGCACATGCCCGGGACCAGCTAACACTTGCTGCTGAGCGGCGAAACCGACAGGTGACCCCTAGAGGAAGCCCACCTCTAGCCCCTGGCACTTTAGTCCTTCGACGGAACCATCCACTGGGGCGCCATAAGATCCATGATTTCTGGGATTCCACGGTCTACAGAGTGCTAGAAGCCTTGGACCCGGATGGGAGGGTGTATCGAATCTGTCCTATAGAGGGGGTCGGACCGGAAAAGAACATCCATAGAACAGAACTTCGAGTCATACCAACAAATGCTCGATCAGATCCTAAACCCCTTCGCACACCAGACAACACTGGACCATGTCATCCATTGGCAGAAGAAAGTGAGGAAGAGGACCGCGACGTACTCCTGCTGGAACCTCCAGCTAGTCCAGCCAGGCGTTTACGACAAGCGGACATTCAAACTGACCCTTCCTCTCCATCATCTAGGCTGCCGGAAATCTGCCATGAGGTTGACTATGGAACAGTGGAAGATGGGACTCCTAATCTTTCTCAGGAGGCAGGAGAGAACCACACAAGCCCTAATACCAGCAGGGGGCAGCTGGATGCCGAGCAGGACTCCTCTTCCAGCTCCGATTCACCTAGACGTTCAGCAAGGATGACCAGAGGACAGCATAGTAACCCATACCATCTGCCAAGAACTACCCTTGGCCAAGCTAATGCTAGGGAGAACAGACCATAGCCCCCATTGCCCCTAGAAGGCTTTAGAAAGGCTTTGGAGTAGGGGGAGGGGGAAGGAAGTCGTTGCCGGGACGGCAAACTTTTAAAGTTGGGGTGAGTGTAACTGGGTGACTTAAATGCGCGCAGGGAGGGGGCTTACCTATACTCCGTCCCTGTAGAGGGAGTTCATTCATTCAGGCCGGTGTCAGCCCGCGAGGGACTGACACAGGTAAAAGAGAGGAAGATGGCGAGCAGCGTCCTTTCAGAGCAAAACGTAAGCTGAGCCACCCACACGTGAGCCGCCATTCAGTTGTTTGTTTCACTAATAATAGCTAAACTTTATCCTTTTTGGAGTCGTAAGAACATTCACGCATACAGCAAAACCTAGGCGTTGAAGTCTGACTGGTAAGCACTTTCAGTTGACCGCTACACATAGCATATAATTGCACAGTTCCTTAAGTTGTCTTTTCCCCTTCGTAGCTTCCGTGTAAGGGAATACTGGCGGGTGTGAAGCCCCCACCTCGCGCTGTCAGGGTTCGCGAGTGAGAACGGTAGAACCGGAGCGATTTGGGACGTGAATGTGCAGTCATTCCGAGTTACATCGGTGAGCATGCACACTCATATTGCACACACGCAACACACACAACATACAGGACATAATAGAACTCCGTAAATATGTAAATATAACAAAACACTTTGCATCTTTATTGCAGATGTTATTTATTAAGACAGGAAATGGGTATTTATAAGGATATTTATTGAGTCTGTGTGGCAATTATTAAAGGTTAAACCATGCCATTGTAAATGTGATGTTAATGGGTATTGTAAAAGCAAAAGATGGGAGAATTAACAGTGTGTAGAAATACTGTCTAAAAGTGATTGATTATTGTATATGCTTTTGTCTTTTAGCTTCTGCAAACAACGAATGGGCAGATAATTGCCGCTTTTCCCCTGTGTATTATTACATAGTTATACCTCCAACCACTTTATTTCTTTTCTTTTCTTTTCTTTTGTTTCTTTTAAAGTTGGGGAACCAGGATCACTTCCTGTAGGCTATAGGTCACTGGATAGGTTAGGCCTTTAGTGTAAGGTTGCTGTGTATGCCTTTCTTACTGTGTGAATCACTAGCTGCTGTGTATGCCTTTCTTATTGAGTGAGTCACTAGCTGCTGTATATGCCTTTCTTATTGAGTGAGTCACTAGTTGCCGTGTATGCCTTTCTTATTGAGGGTGCTACTAGTTTTGGTTATTGGTAACAAGCCTACTATACCGGTGTTCTATTGCAACATGTTGTGACTGGTCCGCAACTTTTTAATAGTGCCTATGTAAAATAAATATTTTTCTATTTTTGGTAAATTCAGCCTCCATTGGCAGGGAGTCATTAGGAGTTTACCATCTGGTTACACCAAGTTTTGTGGGGCAGCTGAAATGTTAGTTTCACTTTTGACAAGTGGTGGTGCGCAGTTAACAGTGTTAATGTGCTACGTTATCTCTCTACGACTCTTATCGGGCGATAAATAAATTAATGCCATTAATCTATTCTCAAAGTTGTCTCTATTGCATCGCGGAAGAATCCATTCCACTTTATGGAATAGTGAATGCATACTGCTGGAAATCCGGGTTTTGCATTACCAACAACAACTCACCGCATGTAAGCTAAAAGTGATGACAGTCGTCAGTGCAAGCCATGGAGGTATTAATAAACCTGGAGAAACATACTAAGTCCCGCCTCCCATTCATTCCAATGTGGAATGCTAGGCTAGTGAATTCATCCAAAATTGAACAAAATTTTCAACTGTCAAGATGGCGTTTCATGGAGCTCACTTCCGACTCCATTTCATTTGGGCCAATGAGGGCCCATGTTACTAATGGAGATGAGCTACAGATGGCAAGACTGGGCGCGCCCACAAAAGTTTGTGCACAGGGAGCTCGTTCACATGAGCTGAAAGTGTAGCATTAACCAATCAGCATACGGCAAATGGAGTCGGATATGATGTAATTTCTGGAAAATGCCGACCTGGAAGTGCAATGCTAATTGGCAAAGCTAACCGGCCAAATCCTGACCCCCTGGTGCAAGCAGTAGGAATATCGGGGGCGGTTGGCAACAGCTGGGTTGTGACTGGACAGGAGATGGAGGGTGGAAGTGGAAGTGACGAGCCAGGAAGTGAGAGAGGATTGTTTCAGTTTGGTGGATCCAGTGGTCGTCAGAATGAGGTGTGGGAATACAATAAAAATAAAAATAAAAAGAGGAAAAAACAGACACTGGACTCTGATTCAGAAAGGTATGATCAGAGAAAGCCTAAAAGTGTTTATTAAGGTGACAGAGGCAGGTACCACTTTTAAGGAATGGAATCCTATCCTACTCACGAAGGGTCTAAGGAAATGGGTGAGGTGAGAAGTGCTAAAGTTGTGCAAAGCGGGCAACTGCTAGTCTTTTGTAATAACTGAGCAATATGGTAAAGCTTAATAAGGACTTAGTAGGCCTTGATCTCTACTTACTAATGAGTTGTAACTGCCAGAAGAGTGTATGTATAAACTCCTAGTATACTCTCTCAATAAATCATTTATAGTGGGAGAACAGTTGTGGAATATGTAAGCATGCAGCTACACCTCAATGCTATATTTCACTGCCCCCGTTGCATATGCTTGCTTATTCTACAAATGTTGTCCCACTATAGGGAGTTATTCAGACAGTGTACTCAGAAGTTATACATGTTCTCTTCTGGCACTTACTACTTGTTAGTAACTCAAAATCAAGGCCCACAAGTTCCTTATTAATATAATTTCAAGAACAAAGGCCTAATTCATCATGAACAAGAAATATCTGAATTTATGCCTAAGAAATGATTGATGTTGCTTATCACATGCCTTACAAGTCACTAATACATCCATTAATTAGGTACATTATGTATTAGGGGCTAATATGTGATCCTTAAAATAAAGTGCTAGCGGAGGGTCTAGTAATCAATAAGAGCGAGTTTGTCCTCTTCATGGCAGAAATAATTAATTGTTCAGCTCAAACCCAGAGTCGGACTGAAAGGATAAAGATAATCGTGAGGGCAGCTGAAAAGTACCTTGGCATCAAAGGATTACTCTGGGAAACCGTAAAAGATAATCTAAACACGGATAGTCTACCTTCTCAAGCTATGTCAACCTCAAGCAATGATTTTTAGTCTAATGCTGCTGATAGTATTACAAAAGAATGCTAAAAGCTTGATTGCGAATGGTCAAGAGTTCAAGAAGTATATTGACAAGTCTAAAGAAAGACCTAATGTATTTTGTGTGCAGGAAACCTGGCTGAAGCCTGAGTTAGACTTCATCATTAAGGGTTATACTGCAATTAGAAGGGATAGAGGAAATGGTAGAGGTGGTGGAGTGGAATCAGCTATAAATGGAAAAAATGGAATCAGCTATAAAGTCCTTGGGGTTAACAAGGATCATGAGTCAATTGTGACTAAGGTATGGACTAAAAGAGGCCCAGTGAATATTGTGAACTACTATAACCCCTGTGGGAAGCTTGATGAGAATATCCTGGAAATATTTTATGGGTGAAGTGGTCTGGTGTGGAGACTTTAATTCACACCATTTGTTTTGGGGCAGTGATCACACAGACTCAAATGGGTATACAATTGAGGAGTTTATTGATAGCAAAGATTTGGTATGTATTAACAATGGAGAAGGTACACGATACAATGGCATTAGTAACACAGAATCTGTCATTGACCTGACATTCTTATCCAGTTCTCTAGCAGGTATAAGCTCATGGAGAGTAGTAAAGAGAACTACGATTGGTAGTGATCAATACCCTATATTAACTAAAATAGGAGCAGAAGTGTGCAGTGATAAGATTGAAAGGATCCCAAGGTGGAAATTGGATAATGCAAAGTGGGAAAAATTTCAAGTTTTATGTACATTGAGACTCCTCAAACTTAGGGAGATGGAAGAAATAAATGTCAATGAATTAAATAGGCTACTGGTTGATGAAATAATAAAATCAGCTGAGGAATCTATTCCTAAAGTTAAAGGAAACAAGAGATATAAGAACGTTCCATGGTGGAATAAGGATTGCAGCATAGCAGTCAAGGCAAGTAATAAGGGTTCCCACTGCAGATCAGACTTACAATTCCCTGATTTTTCCATGACCTTCCCTGACCAAAAGGCAGAATTTCCATGACCTACCGTACAACAAATTATTAGGCGCAGAGCGGAAAATGCCATTTAAAATGGCCAAACTAGTCCTCAGTTCTTCATCGAGTCAACTTCATAACACTTCAATCAATAGCATGAATCAGCAAATAAGAGTGTAAAGTCATTCAAGTTAAATAGGCCTAGAAAAATATTGAGAAACTGAGAAAATTGAGAAATCTACTCCAGGAAAGGACATGATTTGTTACAAAATGCAAGGAAACCTGACAGACGACTCTCTAAGAATGGTGTTGAGATTGTTCAATAATGTGTGGGAGTCTGGGCACCTTCCATCTGTATGGAAACATTCAATTATTGTTCCAGTCCTTAAGCCAGGGAAAGAACCCTCTGATCCTTGTAGCTATAGGCCTATAGCATTAACTTCTCAACTGGGCAAAGTTATGGAAACGATAGTCACAGAAAGAGTAGCCTACTATATGGAAAGTAATGGCCTTTTCTCTTAGCCTGACTAATAAGCTGACTGTTGACTCCATCACAGTCTGGAACAATGCAATTGAAACATGTTTCCGTTAGGATATGACATATCCTCTCACCTGGCTTTTATTTTGACATCGTAGCGGCAATAGGTCCTCAAGATCATGAATGTTAATGTCATGTACCAATTTTGTAAAGGTAATTCGAAAGTAGGGGGGAATAACGAACATGTTCAGGCAAGTTAAGAGACATCGCTCTAAACTGTGTGCTGATTGGCTAAACCGTGAGCGAACCGAAGTAGGCGTTCTGGTCCAGACTAGTACGGAGGTAAAATTCATTTTAACGTAAGTACGTAAGATGGCGCTGCCAGGCTATTTTTCTCTCCCTATCAGAGCTGTTTCCGGGAAAGGCCATAACACAATGGACTCTGTCCTATGTTTAGAGTCTGACATGGAAGGCATAGACCAATAAGTAGACAGTTGTGGCAGTATTCTTTGACATAGAGAAAGCCTTTGACATGCTTTGGAAGGAGGGTCTGCTAATTAAGTTAGAGTCCTTGGGAATAGGTGGTAAGGCATACAACTGGGTGTTGGACTTTCTATTTGACTAAGATTCAGGTAAGGGTTGGCACAGAGTATTCTGAAAGTTATTCAGAGGAAAATGGTACACCGCAAGGTAGTGTGTGCAGCCCATTATTGTTCAATATCATAATTAATGATGTCTTCCTAAACATAGATTTAGGTATAGGCAAGTCCCTATATGCAGATGATGGAGCATTGTGGGTCAGAGGTCGTAATATCTCACATGTCTAATTAAAAATGCAGACAGCAATAACAAAAGTGGAAAACTGGGCAAATGAGTGGGGCTTTAAGCTTTCAGTGTCAAAGACTCGAGTGATCTGTTTCTCAAGGAAGCACAAAATCGCTCCATTCTCTCTAAAACTTTATGATCAACCTCTAGAACAGTGGTTCTCAAACTTTTTCTTTCATTCCCCTTTGGAAAGCAGAGAATTTTCACGGCCCACCTGGAAGCCTCGATTTGCGCACAATATCTCCATGAGGATTACTTTGCAAGTTCAGGATTAGTAATTCAAAGCCAAATCTTTCTCGAACCCCCCATCACAGCAACTAGCAAACAACACCTTTGGAAAGCTCAATTTACTGTCATATTCGCATATCTGACAAATACCTGTGAATTCGGGGGGCATGGTGCAGCCGCCGGTCGATCGTGAAGAGATGTCTCACGCCCCACCTGCCATGTGTCTGCGCCCCACTAGTGGGGCCCGCCCCACAGTTTGAGAAACACTGCTTTAGAACAAGTTAAGGCTATCAGATTTCTTGGGCAATGGTTTGATGAAAAATTAACATGGAAAGTGCACATTAGTAAAGTTGAAAACAAGTGTAAAAAGGTTTTTAACATTCTCCGCTGTCTGTCAGGACAGTCCTGGAGAGGGAACGCTATCTGGTTAGCGTTGAAATGGATTCAAGACAGCAAAATTCACAGCACGGTTATCATTTCTGACAGTTACTCAGTTCATCAAAGCATTCAGTCAGGGAGATCGTTCAGGGGTGACCTCAATATTAAGCATTTTATTCCATCTTGAAGAAATGGGAATAGGAACTAGTTTTCTTTGGGTACCAGCACATGATGGCATTGAAGCCCATGAGCAGGTGGACAAGTTGGCAAAGCAGTCTCTCAGTCATGAGGAAATAGATCTGCTCATCCCTATGAGTAAGGCTGAGGCTAAGATCCTCATAAGAAACCACGATAAATCCATCTGGCAGGAATCCTGGGTTGACTGTGAGAAAGGCAGACATCTATACAATATTCAGAATCAGGTGGATAAAGGACAAACTGAAGACAGAGGCAGGAAGATGAGATCATAATAACCCGGCTTAGAATTGGGCATACAGGGCTTAACAGCACTCTTAAAATAATAGGCAAGCATTACTCAGGAAACTGTGACTACTGTAACATGCCAGAAACAGTTGAGCATGTTTTACTCCATTGCAGGCAATATGAGGAAGAGAGGAATAACCTCTGTCTGTCACTCAGCAGAATCAAACACAGCAGTATTAACCTACCCGGCATCCTGGGTAAGGCATCTAGCCACATATATCACTTTGTGCTCAGGTTCCTTAAGGACACTGGGCTAGCCCAGAGAGTATAACTCTTCTTTGTGAGTGTTTTTGTCAATATTCTTTTTGGAGCATCTGGTCACTATTGGGTTTCTCTCCAGCTCCCCTGATTATCGTATGGTCTAGGGATGCAACGGTTATCGTATTTTACGGTTACCGAACAATACGCCCTCTACGGTTCAATAAACTTTTGTAAACCGCAATATTTCGGTTTATTAATAAAATGTGAATCTATTGAAGCTCCCTGAAATTTGCTTATGCAGCCAGCGTTCACGAGCTCTACATGCTGAGCTGTAGAACCCTCAACCAATCAGCGTGATTTTATGCAAATATGCTTCGTCTGTCAAATGTGAGAAAAAAAATTTCAGTCACTCACGTTAGACGGAGATGAGCCAAAAGCTCCACTCGGAAAGTAGCAACATTATTTAGCCAGAAGAATTGCTGCTGTGGTAGATTTTGTGCAAACTGATGACCGTTTACACAAACAAAGCACTTAGTAACGTAAAATGCGTCTAATATGACACATGCTAGCCTATATAAACCGGTTGTCAGAAAATAGCGCTTCTCACTCGCCCAAATTCGCCTAGGCTATCCGCAAGTAGCCTACCTAGCCTAATGTAAAATATTACGGAAGGATGTCTAGGCTAAAGAGTTCGATCAAATGTCGAGTAAAACGGTGAGACTGGGCTTGGATGCAACAAGTGACAGTCTAAGCGTTTTACAGAAAAAACGTCCTCTGTTCCTAATTTTCTGAAGTTTGGGGTGTCGTGTCATGCAATGCATTGTCACGCAGACTGTTTCCCTTAAGTGCTAGGGAGCCTCTCAATCTGTTGCGTTGGCTACCAGCAGCACTTGAAATCAATGACATCTTTTCTGACAATACATTTCCTATAGTGAAATTATGTCCTAATTTCTGACAATACATTTCCTATAGTGAAACTACGTCCTAATTTGGAAATGAGCAAATGATAAAATAGACCTAGGCTAGGCTACTGGAGGATATTTACTGGCTCAGGACATTTAATAACATTTGAAGAATATTAATAATGATGGCCTAGGCTAATTGTTGGTTTTATTTTATTCTGTCTACCCCTTTATAGCCTACCTACTAGGCAGCAGATTAATGAAAATTGCCTGATAGATAGGCTGATGGTTGACAAGGAATGTAGCCATTAAAAACAATTATATAACCCCTTTTTTGTTGGAAAATACCGAAACCGTACCGTCACCGTGGCCCCAAAACCGTGATGCATACCGAACCGTGGGCACACTGTACCGTTGCATCCCTAGTATGGTCCCTGAGCCGGCGCCGTCCTGAAGACTGTGTGACTACACGTGAACCCCTCAACGCTCACTACTGCTGCCTGAAGGGCCGTAACTATACTTGCTGTATTGTGTGCTTGTGCTCCCTGCTTCTTGTGGTGTTAGTGCTCATGTCTGGTGTTTCCTCTTAGCCTCTGGCCAACCTGTTGTATATCCCGGCACTGCTCCTGAAGACTGCCCTGACCTTGTGCTTCCTCCCCACGCCTACTGCTGCTTGAAGGACCGTAACTACCGCTGCTGGTCTGACGACTACCGACACCCCCGTGCCGAACGTGACCCCTTCCATTGCTCTGAGGGACAGTCTGAGAGCAACTTTTGGTTGAGACTGGCACTTTGGACTGTTCTCCTTTTTAATGATCACAGTCATTTTTATGTGATTTTTATAGGCTAAAATAAAATACATTGGTTTTGCATCAACTTGGCTGTCTGTTGGTTTCTGCTGCTGCTTCCTTATTCAAGTGTTGGCCACTAGGTGACATCGGTTCCCAGGAATCTGGTTCAACAGGAAATTTAGCAGGTATTGCTTAACATGAACTTAGAAGATAAAGTACATGTTCTGAGCAAAGCTCCACCTTATGGGAGGAGAAGTTAAAGTATGTTTGTGGTGGGTATGTTGAGTGCTTACGACTGCTTTGATTCTGTCCACTTTTTAAAAACCATTTTGGATAGGCTAGTCATCATGATAACAGTGGCTGCACTTCTGTCTGTGTTTCATCTTTTCTCAACTGTTACAGCAGGTATGACTGACGACATCAAAGCTTAGAAGATACTTTTATCTGCAGTGTGGTGACAGAAGCAGGTGTTCTCATGTAAAAGCAGGAACATGCTTTCACTTCTCTTTACTGTTTATTGTTAGTGGTAGTTGAAGATCTAATTATACAAAACCAACCCATTCTCTCAATTACTTTCCAGATGGCCATACCTTACTTGTATACCTTACTTTGATAAAAGGGGAGAGTGCATTTCCTAAATTTAGTGCAGTGTTGAAGTTGGATGACTTAGAAGTTGCATACTATGATTCAATTTATCAAATGCCTTTACGGAGAGGTCCTAATCTCACTGGTCCTGTTGATGACGAGGATCGTGATGATTTCACATTTGGAAGTCAGACTATCTCTGAGGGAATGGAACAGAGATTGTTCTCTCTAAGGAACCATTTCAAGAAAACAGATGGTAAGAATGTAAATGATCAATACAATACACACAGTGGTACAAATTGTTTTGATATTGGACATTTCCATCCATGTAACACTTTCAACCAGTTTTTTAAAACCACTTGTGATGTGACCCTGAGGGCATGACACATAACCTCTTTTCACCCAAATTCTCCACCCCTACCCTAGAAATCTAGACGTACCCTAGTGGTAGAAAATACATTTGCTCAGCCAATACTTGCTATAAGGATTGTGATTGGTCTGACATGACATGTATAGAATAATTAACCAACAACACTGACTTTTTGAATTGGCTTTGACATCTTGTTCGTTCCTCTGATTGATCCTGAACACTATCCTATTGCGGGCAAAGGTTTGTAAAACAGTCACTGATTTACGCCCCAGGTTGAATTCAGTCTCTTTCCGCCCCTGGTTGAATTCTGCCTTTCATGTTATAGTATGGTTTGTCAGGAAACCACCCCTTAATTTTTTTCATCAATTTTACAACTGCAGAATGTGACCCTTTGGCTTTTTGCCTCAGAATGAAAAAATAATGAATTATAACTTCATGACCCTTCAATCTTTTGGCAATGTAATGTTCTCTTGAGGGCACAGTGAATATGAGACAAAACCTCATTTCACCAAAATACCCTGCTGCTTGATTTTATATATAAATAATTTTAAAATGTAGGCTATATAATTGATATAAAGATATTTAAGGAGCAGTGTGTAGGATTGTGGCAAAAATGGATACTACAGCCATGTTCAAAATATGTTGCTGCTTTCAGACATCTTTCAAAACATCCACTTTACACATCCTTGTTTTAATTCTCGCTTTATCAAAATGTATTTTTCGGAATCGGAAGCATGAGGCCTTGACAATGACAACAACACAAACACCACTTGAAATGACAACAAAAACACTACTTGTGGGCTGCATCTTAGCTTTTCAAAATGCAAATGGGTCATTCCACGCCAACTCAACTAAGGCCTCCCAGTTCATGTCATGGATTTCATTGAAAAAAATCACATTTATGCTCCTCTCTGAGAAATGTAACCTTGCCAAATATCAAAGCTCTACCCCAAACCGTTTTCCTTCAATAAATTCTTGAAATATACCTTTTAAAGGCAAATGAGCCTATTTGCAGGCTCATTTTTGGCCACAATCCTACACACAGGTCATTTAAGTTGATAATGCTTTATTTGCATTGCTTAAACATACAATTTTAGAAAACGTCCAATACAAAAAATGTTAACCTTAATGTAAGTGAGCAATTGGGAAAGTTTCATTGTGATATGTCTTAATTTAAAATCCTACCCCATTCACCTGTAGTGTTAGCCTGACACGTCAGACTATATCATAAGAATGTATAGTCTGAAGACCACTGATAGACTGTACCTTAATGGAGGGGCGGGTGATTGCGTTGTCTTTCAAACTGCCTCTCCACGTAATAGGCTAGCGTTCCGGCCAGTGGTACCAGCTGGTATATCAAACTTTTCCCGTAGCCCGTCGGTAACACGGCAAAGACATCTTTTTCAGAAAGAAAAACTTCAGTGCACTTTCTTGTTTCACTTTCAAAGAAAATGACAAGTGCAATTCGTCCAAAACTAAAGCCAAAGACGATTCTGCTCTGGTTTGAGCAGGGCTGTCGTCATCGTACAAAGCCCGCCTTACGATTTCCTGTACACATACCGCGCTGTGATTGGTTATCCGCCGCCAGAGGAAGAATACAACAGGTTTCTATCAGTGGCCTCTAGACGTATCCTCCGTGCAAATTCAAATTTAGGGGTACGTCTAGAGTTCTAGGCTACTGTAGTGTGTCATCTAACACATTTTCAAAAAAATGTGGAAAAAAATTGGACACTAACACATCTCTGAAATTTTCATATGTGCCTGATATAAAGGTGGTCTTTCTGAGAAAGAAAAAATGGAAGCATTCTTACAAATCCCTTTTGGTCTCCAGTGGTCCCAAAGTAGCCAAAAAACACCCTTTTCAGCTTGGAGACCATGTTTGAGCCTCTGGCACCAGCTCATCGTTGCTTGCAAACATTTTTTTACTTTCAGTACCTGAAGAACCTTACCTCACTCACGTCAGATCATGCGCTACGTAACTTTCGTAAGGCACTTCCGCGCAACGATCTGATGTTGAAGCCCATCAGAGAGATTTCAAGCCATTTTTCTTTAACCGGACCAATCAGGGCCGCTAGCTGCTGTAGGGGGTGTGACGTAGCGAATAAGCAACTGTTTTGAATCCAACCAATCCAACAAACGTAACCAGCGTCATCGGTTGGTTTCGATGTGGTTGGCTGCAGTGTACGTCAATTAAATTGATGGACAAGCCGTTTGCCCAGTTAGATTCAAGGATTTCTGGCTCCTGAAATATCTCGTCGCTGAATATCAGATGAACGCACGTAGCGCTACATCTGACGTGAGTGAGGTAATGAAGAACCAAGGTAAAACTACAATTTCAGAAAGTTTCGCAACAAAATATTGAAAACCGAAAGAGATGTGGAATTTTGAAATGTAAAGATTTGATGCTCGAGGACAAGCATTTATGTTATTCTATAACAGTAACAGTAACACGGCAAAGACATCTTTTTCAGAACGAAAAACTTCAGTGCACTTTCTTGTTTCACTTTCAAAGAAAATGACAAGTGCAATTCGTCCAAAACTAAAGCCAAAGACGATTCCGCTCTGGTTTGAGCAGGGCTGTCGTCATCGTACAAAGCCCGCCTTACGATTTCCTGTACACATACCACGCTGTGATTGGTTATCCGCCTCCAGAGGAAGGCTAAAACGGGTTTCTATCAGTGGCCTCTAGACGTACCTCTGTGCAAATTCAAATTTGCTACCACTAGGGGTACGTCTAGAGTCTAGGCTATTCTGGCAACCCCAATTTTACCTTTAGCTTAGCATAGACACTGGAAAGTAAAGTTGCCAAAGAACTGCTATCTGGCAACTTCACCAGGTGATAACCAATCAGTGGTCAGATGATTTGGCCAGCTGCTCCAACAGTCATTTTTCAAAGCCCGAGCTTCTAACTCAGCCGTTAGAAGCACCCAAGGAATTGGGTGATGAAGATATACACGTACTGCCGCCAAGCTGGCCGAGCTAGCTGGCCTCCGTTACACTAGCAACCATCAGGTTGCTACGAGGAAGGACGTATGTTTGTTGTGGAGGCTTTTGATGGTGAACGTGGAGATGCAGTCTATTACAACAAACATGAGAGCTCATTCCTGATTGATGAAAAATGGCCAATTAACAGTAAATTGTTTGTAGCTTATATTAAGTTTGTATTGAAAGAGCGGTTCCATCCTCTATGCATCAGAGTACTGAGGAAGTACTTGAGGAGGGAGGGGAATCGAATTGAAAAGCAAGGTAAGATGATTATGATCAAGTAGTACAGTGAAAAAGATGACAAAATAGTTCTAGCCTATGTTTCCATCTTTTAGCATATGTGAATGACAGTCTGTGTAAATAGACAGCTAGATAAACTACCAGAGCACTTTCAAAGCTCTCATGTTTTCATTGTAAGACAAAATCACACCGGATTTCTCCTTAAAAAAAATGGTGTTTAAGTGGGGTTTTGGTCTTTGTTTTTGTCTTGTCTCATAGTTTCTAGTTTTCCCTGTATCTCTTGTGTCTTTCGTTCATACTTTGAGTTTGCAATTTCTCCTGTGTTCTGTGTCTGGTCTTCCTGTGTCTTGTCTTACCACATGCTTGTGTTTATGCTGTGTCCACGCCATGTATTCCCAGTGCTTACTTCTTGGTTTGCCACGTCACCTGTGCTACCTTTGGCGTTTTCAAGATGACATAACCAGTGTTGGGTAAGTTACTTTAGAAATGTAATGCGTTACAGTTACAAGTTACCCCTTCGAAAATGTAATTGTAGTGTAACTATTTTGATTACTTTAATAAAGTAATGTAACTAATTACATTTGATTAGTTTTTGATTACATTTCTACATTTTTGAAGAAAAAAAAATCAATTGTCAAGCAGAGTTTTTCAATCCTGACAATGTTAGGCTAACGGTCACATATTTTTCAACACTGACACTGCCAAAATCCTTTCTAACTCCCACAGCAGTGTCAGATTTCACGGCGAGCAAATAGTTAAAATACCTGGTGAACATCACTGACTAAGCGGGTGTTTGTTTGTCTGAGATTGCTCATACAGTATGTGTGCACCTGATCAATAGAGGTCATTTTTATATCCAGCAATGGGTTACAGGCCTATGTTCTAGTTTCTGTCTGAGGGTCAGGCCTCCTTGCTACTGCAACTTAGACCGCTGTAGATCCAGTTACAATTGAGTAGTGTTGCCAACATGATGGTAGAAATTATTGTATTACAATAGTATCTTTTAGCTGTAGTGCCATTTGCTGTAGTTGTAAATAGAGGATGTTGTATGTACTGTACATGAAGCGCACATAGCCAATATTTCTGAAGATGATATTGGGATCATGTAACTGAAATTGTAATTCTGCATATATCTTGAAGTAACTGTAATTCAATTACACATTTTTTCAAAGTAACTGTAATTGATTACTGTTACTTTTATTTTGTAATTAAATTACGTAATTTCGTTACATGTAACTCGTTACTCCTCAACACTGGACATAACGTTACAAAACGTTTAATACTGTACTGTACCACACCCACAGGGATGAATGGGAACTGTGGCAAAACATTTTAAAGTGTTACGGACACTGAATTCGCCACTTGTCTCCTGTGTCTCTGCCCCTGATATGTTTCTAATGATTACATACTCATTACCTGCTAGTTGTGTGTTAAACTGTCTCTTTCCTGCCCACCTGTGCCTTAGAAGTCCTGTCTATTTTGCCCTTGTGTTTCCAGTGTTGCTCCGTCATTGTCTATGTTACGTTCCTTCTGTTGCTGTGAGTTAAAGAAGACAGAATGGAAAACCACTTTTACATTGGCTTTAATGAATTAAGAGAGGTTGTGCACGTTCAAAGAGCTAACATGAACATGAGGCATAGTTCTGCCCTCTTTCATACAGAAATCTTAAATTTAGAAATAGGCAATAAAACATGGGCGAATTAGAACAAAGCCTACAAGTGATGTTAAATAGCGCAAAGCCATTGCAGTTCAATTGAGGTGGCCAGAGTGAGGCGTTGTTTAGGCAAAAAAATATATTTCAATTCTCATCTCGAATATGAGGTATTAATTAGGTTTGTAAAATATCATTTGATCTTATTTTAGACAAAATACAAGAGACCAAGGTACAATACTCAATTCATTCATTCTATGTCCCCTTTAAGTTTTCCAGTAAATTCTGAAGTCTCAAGTCTTGTTCCCGAGTCTCATGTAATTTTGCCTAGCATTTGGGTTCTACCTTGTTAAAGATTGTGACACTATGACAGAGCCAGTCTGCGACCCAGCAGGCAAGTTTTTTGTTTTGTATAATGACCCGTGGGAAGCTTTTAGTGGAACATGCCTGGCTATCAAGCAAACAACCAGGTGTGGCAATTCCACTGCTCCGCTTGGAGCCCTGGATTCCATCAATTGCAGCAGTCCTGCCCACCACAAAACCAACCAGCCCTGGGCTTGACACCTACCCTGGCTCCCAGGTGCTGCACATAGCTGATACAGGCCCCACGCTCTCTAGCACCTCCAGTTCCAGCCCCACACTTTCTAGCACCTCCCGTGCCAGCCTCGTGCTCTGTAGCGTCTCCGGTGCCAGCGCCGCGGTCGTAATTTCAAAGTTAAATTAGTTTATCACAGCCACTAGCAAATGGGATGGGTGCAACCCACATACTCGACTCTGCATCTCATCCCACAAGTGCACATTACTCACAGATAATGTTTTCACAATTTGTTTTTCTTTACATTAGAAAACTTTATGTTTACACAGTAAAGCCCAGCGTCAGGCTCCTCCAGAAGACACTACCAGACACTGGAGGGATCGAAGTGACCTGCCTGGCCACTGGTTTCTACCCCCGTCATATCAACCTGACCCTGCTCAGAGACGGCCAGCTTGTGTCTGACCACCAGATCACTGGAGGAGAGCTGCTACCTAATGGAGATGAGACGTACCAGATGAGGAAGAGCCTCGAGGTCAGCGCAGAGGGGCTACAGCATCAACACTACACCTGCACAGCTGAACACCTGAGCCTGAACAATATGATCACTATTATTATAGGTATAGTTCTGTCACATCATTGTTAAATTAGAATGACGTGGCATGGCCTACATTGTACTTTATATTTATATTGCAGGTGTAGAGGAGCAGTTGTGTTGCCCATTGACAGTCAACCCTGGTTTGACTCGTTGCAAGTATTTTTGGCTGAAAGTGTCTTCTAAATAGCAATCAATACACTTTGCTATACATGCAGAGTTTAGAGTAGGTTAAAAAAATTAACTACAACTACATTTTTTCGGAATGCTTAAACTCAAAGTGATTTTTTAGCAACTTCAGTCATTTTCAACAAGAGCTCTATTGCTCAAGCTACTTGAGATTAGCCAATACTGAAGACGCCAGACATTTTGGCCCAACCATATAGGTTTCCTTGAACAGAGAAGAATCACTTACAACTAGCCCAATGGGACAGACATTTAAACTGTGTTTTCAGCATCTAAACATGCTCCAAATCTCACCCCAAAAGCTATCTAACATCATCAGATAGATTACAACACACCACTGTAGTGTTTATGATTACAAATGTCTGACAAAGTGGTTAAAATAGTGTTTTTATGCAGTGTTTACAAAACCGTTTTGTAAACAAACAATGTTTGGCTGCTTGCATAAACACACAGTTTTAACACTTTTTCAGCCATTTGTAGTCATACACAATACAGTTATGTGTTGTAAGGTGACTGTTGATACTTCATAGTCTTTGTGGTGACATTTGGAGTATGTTAAGATGTTAAAAATACAGTTCAAAAGTCTGCCCCATTGGGCTAGTTGTAAAGGATTATTCTCTATTCAAGGAAACCTATATGGTTGGACCAAAATGTCTTGCATCTTCAGTATTAGCTAATCTCAAGTAGCTTGAGCAATAGAGCTCTTGTTGAAAATGACTGAAGTTGCCCTTAAAGGTGCAAACGTACTCACTTTAGGCTATTTTAGAGCATACTTGAAAACCTGTAGACACTGGTGTCTTCTAATCACACAACTCTGATAATTGACACATCAAAGTACTTTTTGATAATTACTTCATTCAACATTCAGGCATAGACCTTTGCATGCAAACATCCACAATTTGGGTTGGTTGTGGTTGAGTTTGCACAAGTGGGTATCATTTTGCCATCAAAGTGACATTACAGAGATTTTAATGGTTTATTTCCCAATGTTGTTTCTTATTTACTTGTGAGATACAAGTTTGACACAACTTGTTTTTGATTTGATTTTTTTTTTAAACCCAAACATTTTTGTTGTTGTTGTTGTTTACAGAGGGTGAGCCTCAACCTGACAACCTGCCCCCACTTTCTCTGCTGATTGGTCTGCTGTTTGTTCTGGTGGTGTGCCTAATTTCTGCTGTGGTTGCTCTTGTGGTATGGAGGAAAAGAAAGACTCAGAAAGAAAGGGGCAGAAAGAAAACTCAACACCAAACAACTGCTTCAAATTTGCACACATCACAAGGTAATAAACAAATGTATATGCTAAGTTACACTACTGGCAGCTCACAATGAGGCACTCAAGTGGCACCAATGCTATCCTGCCCATTACCTTCCTATGTAATTCCACTCAATTTTCTTCTCACTCCATGACTCTATCTGATGGATGTCAAACACATAGAAAATGAATGTAGTTTCCGAGATCCCATAATGTTGTAACGAGCCGCGCCTAGCTGTTCAGGACTCCATTCCCAGAATGCCCTGCTGTTATTATGGTTACTGTAAATGTGGAAATACTGTACATGTGTTATGCAGGGTTTTACATGTTGGCATCAACAAGTAGCCTATGCCTTGTTACAGTAAATGCTATGAGTGTGTTTGGGTGGGGGTTATGTTGCAATATGTGGTCATATGCTCATCACCTGCTGTTTGAAGTGTTGCGGGTTGGAATAAGGGCTGGGGTTACAGCTGGAAGTGTTCATGTTTTAATATCTGATTTCTTGCTGTTGCAATAAATTCCAGAAACGGTTTTCGTCATAAAGTCTTGTGAACTATTACAATGTATTAGCATTTTGAAAGTTGGAGTTATTGGGACTGTCTGCATGTTTACTGTGCAAAGAAAACACGTTTCTGTTTGATAAAATGGCTTGATTTTGAGCCAATTTTTTTAATGTTTTGGTGATGTTTGCATAATAGAGAGAAGTGCTTTGTGTTTTAAAATCCAGACTCAGTGTTTTGATAACAAAACGTGGTTTTGGTAAGAAAATTAAGTGTTTGGCTAACTAACTAGTGAGACCCTAAAAGCCTCCAACCAACTGATTAGTAGGCTATGCATTTTTAGCCTCACTAGTGTACATTTCTGCCTCTCACTAGTTAACCAGAGAAGCCAAAATGTGTTCACTAGTTAAAGGTTAAAGTGTCAGGCCACCATTTGTGGAAATAAGTTCATTTTGCACCTCCCCTCGAATAAAGCAATTGAGTTTTACCTTTTTTCTGTTCATCAAGCTGTTCTCCGAGCCTGGCGATGCCACTTGCAGCTCAAGCCTAGCATAGATCTTTGAACCGAATAAGACCATTAGCATTGCGCTCGCTAGCATCACGCTTAAAAGTAACAAATATTTCCGGTAATTTTCCGATTTAAATGACGTCTCATCGCTAGTTGGAAAATCTAATAATACTTGCAGAAAATGAAACTCAATTGCTTTACTCGAGGGGAGGTGCAAAATGAACTTATTTCCACAAATGGTGGCCTGACACTTAAACTAGTGTGCATATTTTGGCCCTCACTAGTTAACTAGTGGACAGAAATGGCTTGCATGTACATGGAAATTATGCCTGATATCAAGATATCTGAATAAATTCTCATTCGGCTTGCCATATGTCTCTATATTCCAAACCAAGGAGTCAACTTGGAACGAAACATGCAACTTGGCTGCAACACCAAATAGTCAGTCTAGTTGGTGAGGCAGTCAGAGCAAATACTCAGTTGTGGTTATGGTGGTCCATCATATTATACTTCAAACTCATATCATCTCCCTGTGTGGATTCTGCAGCTGCTATATGTTTACATGCCAATGTCTTTTTCCTTCATATGAATATGTTGAGTGTCCTGTAGCTGTGTCATGACTGTATTGTGTCACTATATGCTACAGATGCAGGCACCCAGACTCGTCTGACCTGCAACTACACACCTGCTCCAAGTGAGTATGTCAATGAAAAAGAACATAGACTTCTATTCAATAAGTTACATCACCACTGTGTTTTGTTTTGTTTTGTTACAGAAACGGATAAAATAGAAGAAAACGATCACATCTCATTGTAGCTCAAATCCACTTGAATGGCAGGTGTTATGACCGTGTAAGAGCGATGCATATTTAGTTTGTAACCATTCTGTAGAAAAAGTTAAGTTAGCTTCATCAGTTACAAGCTGTCTGGAGACAAGTGTAAAAACAAAATTGAAAAAAATGTGTTTACAAGCAAAATTGTTTTCCCAGGGGCTCCTAAACATTGAAGCCTTTTCAAAACAAACCAATGTTTGATGCATCAGGATTTCACAGATGTGAGAGATGGCAAGCTTCTGACAGTTTGCAGACACAGTTTACTGCCTGTGGTTGAGTCTCCAACAGTTTTGCCGGTAGTACAGTTAGAATTTGTCAAAAATGCTCACAGGCACTCTTTTGGAATAGGAAGAGTGCATTCGAAGGCATGGTTTTCATAGAAATATTTGAGATACTGACTAATAATTTTACACACCTATCCTTGAGAGGTGTGGGCACATAATATCTGAGAATCAGCCAATTCTGAGGGGGTCAAGTCGGAGCCATTGGTCCACATGACACGTAATGACCCAGAAGTGATACCGGGTGTTAATTAGGTCACTATTTAAGTTACACCATAAGACGGTGGATTCATACTATATGTATGGTGCATCTCTATAATATGCAATATTGTGGGTGGGGAGCAGTGGATACAACTGACAATTGGGCAACCCAGGTTTGCTTCCTGCTTACTTTGGATAAAATTGCCAGTCAACTTTACTCTATTCTTACTCTATTTAACACTATACTTATGATGATATAAATGAGATACAGCCAAATTTGGAATGAATTATGTGTTTTGCTGCATAATGTGTGAAATCTCCATGTTGTAGGCTGTATTACAGCATTTTATGCAACCATTTTCTGTTGTAATGAATAAAAACATACAACACCAAACTGCATATTAAACATCGCTCACTGGAGTGATAGTTGTGAGTTAGTGTGATTATACATAGCTGTAGTGATGTACACATTACAACCGATACTTTTGTTGTGGTTATAGTCTGACACACAATAAAAACAATACACAGTAGCCTAGCATGCTAGTCGATAACTGTGTAGTGCTTTAATAAGTGAAACTAGAACCCTGGGGTGTTAGCTCTCTTGCTAGTGTGCTTGACTCTGGCCATGGTGAGTTACTGGTGTGTGTGCAGGGCTTGAGGTTTAAGGAGAAATCCAGTGTGAATGAATCTATAGCCCAGTTGTTTGTGTGTCTTGTCCAAAGCCAAATGAATTATGTTATTGGCTATGAGTGCAAAGCTCAGCATCAGTAACCTTATTTGGTATGACCTGTTGGCCTAGAATTCTAGACGTACCCCTAGCGGTAGCAAATTTGAATTTGCACAGCGGATACGTCTAGAGGCCACTGATAGAAACCCGTTGTAATCCTTCCTCTGGCGGCGGATAACCAATCACAGCGCGGTATGTGTACAGGAAATCGTAAGGCGGGCTTTGTACGATGACTACAGCCCTGCTCAAAGCACAACAGAATCGACTTTGGCTTTAGTTTTGGACGAATTGCACTTGTCATTTTCTTTGAAAATGAAACAAGAAAGTGTACTGAATTTTTTCGTTCTGAAAAAGATGTCTTTGCCGTGTTACCGACGGGCTACGGGAAAAGTTTGATAAACAGCTGGTACCACTGGCCGGAAAGCTAGCCTATTACGTGGAGAGGCAGTTTGAAAGACAACGCAATAACCTGCCCCTCCATTGAGGTAAAGTCTATCAGTGGTCTTCAGACTATGTATTCTTATGATATAGTCTGGCGTGTCAGGCTAATGACCTGTAAGGAACTTAAAGGAATATGGGACCATAGACAGTTTGAGGGAAAGGTTAAAAATGTCTGCAATGACATCTGCCAGCTCTGTGGCACACAAGTTTGAGGCAGTATTACGGCCTGACATTCACAACATAAACAACGAGAGGGTGAACGGCTTGAATTGGAAGGGGGTATATTACCATAAAATAAAAAAACATAAAAAGTATTTATGAGAAATTGGGAGAAACACAAAGAATATAGGGAAAACAGCAAGGCCAATGAAACATGTATTCAATAGACCTACACAAACAGAAACGCTGCCGAGCAGCCTTAAATGCATGAGGGAAAATGGCACCAGTGGGAGGTTATAAGGGAACATTACACAATCTGGTGACAGTAGTGTCCATAATAAAAATTACTTTTTTAAATAACATCACAAACACCTCATGAATGGAGATGTGTACAGCAGAACATTTCTGAACAAAATGTACAGCCACGCTGTAGCCTAAATGAATTTACACACACACATCAAAACAAAACAAACAGATACACAATTACACATACAGTAACACACACACACACACACACACACACACAAAAGGCAGTTACGATAACTGTAGACATAAAATCATAGATTAAGGTGTTATGGATGTGACGTCTGAAAAACTATATCAAATAGTTGTGAATTTTAACCTGTAAAGGTTGAAATAGTAATATAAAAATTGGAAATATTTGTTAACATTGTAGCTTTGTGTGTGATATCACCCACTGTATGCCCATTGTAAGCCCTTCCATAGGCTTACATTCTGTGTGAATAGGGTAAAAATTGTAACAAATAGGTATCTTTTCAGAACTTGCTCAGCTGATTATTGATATTTTTTTTAATACTTTTTTTATTTTCAAACATTCAAACAGTGTCTTACAGTACTTCCAACCCCTGCACCCCACGCCCCTTCCCAGTGCAACTACAGTACAAGTCAAGACAACACAAACGAAATAACAAATGAATCAACAAAAGACACTTAGACAATAACATTAACACCATAATGAAAGGAAAGAAAATAATAATAATAATAAAAAATAAAAAATAAATAAATAAATATATACATATATACAGGTGCCGGTCATAAAATTAGAATATCATGAAAAAGTTGATTTATTTCAGTAATTCTATTGAACCAGGGCTCTCGTACCACCTGAGCAGTGCCACTGAATGATGGCCTCCATGCGATGCCACATTGTTGCTGTAATTTACGTAAAAGGAACTCCAACTACGTACTGAGTGCTGTACCTAATCATACTTTTCATGATGACACTTTTCAGTTGACTAAATCTTTCTAAAAATGCTGTTTTTGTATTGGTCTTATATTCTAATTTTCTGAGATACTGAATTTGGGTTTTTCCATTATTTTTCCATTATAGTCATCAAATTAAAAGAAATAAACACTTGAAATACACCCATATATGTGGTATGGATGTATACATAACGCTAGTTTAATTTTTTAAATAGAATAACTGAAATAAATCAACTTTTTCATGATATTCTAATTTTATGACCGGCACCTGTACATATATAGCTGATTATTGACTTTTTCGTATTGCAAGTTTTCCAAAATACTTTCTCAGGTGAGGTTGACTTTTTTTTGTGGAATTGCCCATGTCTAGAGGAATTACATATTTTCAATTATGGTGTAGACTGAAAATAGGGTTGTTGTCGAGGTTGGCATGTTAACCACCTAGCTTGCAGAAGGATCCAGTTCATGCAAAAGTTGACTTGTTTCTGAAACAGAGAGGGCAATGTAATTAAGTTACATAAATTGTAAAAATTCAAAGAACAGTGTCAAACACATATTATCAGTTGGATCATGTAAAGACAGCAACAACACACAATTTTTCTCTTCCACAAGGTTTGGGAACTTTACTTCAAATGCGGCACAAAAGTACCTTGATTATTTTTATACTACTATAGTGAAAGGAATTCTTATGAAAGGTCAGACAGAATCTACGTCCCCAAAGTCCAAAATGGAAACACTTACTCTGAGCAGGAACATAGTTGGAGGGCTGAGAGCTGAAATAGAGAGCAGTCATAGAGATGTTATAAGGTTAAGTTTAAGGTAGTTTATTGGTCTGCCTGGGGGAGAAATTCATCTTAGAATCAGGGAACATTGCTGCATTTGGAGGGGGAAACAATAAAAGAAAAGAATGAAAAATAATCTTTTATGAAACAATAAAAGAAAGACAAAAGACTCATCCCCAAAAAACAATCATGTCCAGAAACTCTTTTCTGTCCCATGAAATGTGTTTATAGCCCCTTTTCACCTGACTGATACCAGCTCGGCACGGTTCGACCCGACTCAGTTTGGTACAATCCGTTTCGTTTTCCACTGAATAAAAGTATGGTTCAATGAAACTGGTTGCTATAGCGACAATGGCGTAAACCATGGTAGCGTCACCACTCACCAACATGGAAAAACCTTTTTAGGGAGATGCCATCATTGCCCTTGCCATCAATCCTGTCATGCTAACACTGCCAGTTAACTGCTCAACTAGCTTCCAAGGGCTTGTTTAGAATGTTAGCATTATCAGAGTTGTATAAAGTACTGGAGAAGAGGAGTAGAGTAGAAGTAAAAGTACCATATCAAAAAAATGACTTAAGTGGAAGTAGAAGTGATCTCTAAACATCATACTTAAGTGGAAGTACTAAAGTATTCAAAATGTTTTGTACTTAAGTATTGCAAGTAAAAGTATATAAAGATTTGCTACTCAAGTACTGAAAGTAAAAGTAGAAGTAGTGTGTATATTAAAGAAAGCAGTCAAAAGTTTGAATATCATATTGTTTTACATTTATTTGGCTGAAATAGTCTGTTTGGCCATGGACTCTAAGTAGGGTCAGGGATGGTCACCACCATTCCCCTCACTAAAATCATTTGAAGTTAAAGAACTTGGTGTACTCCTTCTATCTCGAAATGGAGCAGTAGACTGACCCTTACAAATCGTTCCCAATTGACTGCATTCAGTACTCCGAAAGGTCGAAGAGGAGCATGAGGTCTTGTATACGGCTTGCACAGCATGAACTTAACAAAAGTCAACCAAATTGACAGCAATGGGAGATTTTGAGCAAATTTTGAAGTTACTCTCCATACAAAACTAAACTTGTTAACACATTAGCAAGAGTGTCATAGCAACAACAAGCTGGACTTTGGTTCCATTCGGCCCAAAAAGATTCAGTTAGATGTAATGTTATAAATTAGCCTAACTTATTTTTATGTTGGGCACTCGATATGAATGAGTCAACTCAACATCTTCTCTCACCCATAACCTTTATGAAATGGATACCAGAAAGAAAACTCGGAAAAAAAGTTGGTTGGGTGTTGTTTTTGGTGCTTTACCATTGTCTTCTGCAGAGCATGAAGATGACTCCAACTGCACAAAGCAGTAAAACTCCAGGCACAACCACAGAGATCACTACAAGCACAGCATCTGTCCCTGGATCAAAATCTGCAGACACATAACCAAGAATATGTTGATCTGTGCATAATGGATTCACATCAAATATTAAGATATTTGCTACATCTGCAGACTCTTTTTCACACAATGAAATAGCTATAAAAAGGCTACTGGAAAAATCCGTTACCCAGTTTGACATCTAGTATGTTGTCCAGGCTGAGATGTGTGGCAGTGCAGGTGTAGCTGTGTCTCTCTCTTAGGGTGTTTTCACACTTGGTCCGTTTCAGCCCTCTAAGCGAACCCAAATGATGACTCAGCATGTTTTCTGCCAGGTGTGAACACAAAACCGTACTCAGACCCCCCCCAAAAACACCTCTGAATCGAACCGTACTCAGACCACCTCCGGAGGTGGTCTGAGTGCGGTTCGCTAAAAATTAGCGGTACGGTTCGCTTAATCTGCTTGATGTGAACACAAAACGGTCCGGGTTAACTTTGCCTTTTTGCGTTGTATTTTATCCCTCTAGACTTGCCGTTGTCGCACTGCTTGCTCCTGTATTTATCTCGAGCAGAGAGGGAGATTTCTCTACCCTCTGATCACGATGTAAACATAGGCTACTGCAGACATGTCAAACATACAGACAAACGTCTGTTCTTCACAACGTGATAAGAGTTTAACGAGTATATACCTAGGATGACGTGACAGAGTTGCTAATCGTCGCTTTTGTATGCAACTGTCATGCAATTAATAGCGCAGTATTTTGACAGAAAACTGCAGCACAATCGCCGTATGTATGATGTGCATAGGTTACAACAAAAGTTTTGCTTGTGCTAGTTGGTTGTGTGCAGCGCTCGCATAACCGTGTGGGTGGTCCTAAAACTGTTGGAGTTGGTGTGATTGGTTGGTAGGCTCGTGTTGAGTGTCATGTTCAGATCAGATCCAGTCAGAATCCTGGTTAAATTATTTTAGTGGAACATGGATTTTTGTTACATCCATAAGGTAACTTTTAGAATATTTTCCGATCAAATTGAATAGACTAGCCTCTGTGAAATTTACAGATTTGCTATTGGCCTACTCAACTGTAGGCAATTTATAAAAATACCATGCTTGCCTTGTTCTGTCACATTTGTAATCCTAAAAATGCTCAAAAGAACTGTTATTATGAATAGAAAATGCATACCAACCCAACCCCTATTGTCTTTATCATCATAATTATGAAAGAGGCAATGGATAGCCTGATAAAAATAAATAAAAACACAGTTCAGTGCCACTACATCTCCCATAATCCAAAGCGTTCAAAAGAGGTCTGAGACCTCTAGAAGAACTATATGTGAACAGAAAGAAAACTGAGGCCTCATTAGAGCTGAAGCAGACCAGAAAGGGGTTGAGTCCTCTTTGATAATGTGAACACAAACAGAACTGAGTTCTTTTTGTTTGGGTTCCCTTTTTAGTCCACTTTAAGAGGACTGAGTTCGGTTCACTTGAAATGGACCAAGTGTGAAAACACCCTTAGTTCCTCTGCGCTGACCTCCAGGCTCTTCCTCATCTGGTACGTCGGGGATAGAAACCAGTGGCCAGGCAGGTCGCTTTGACCCCTCTATTGTCTGGGAGTGTCTTCTGGAGGGGTCGGACTCTTGGTTTCACTGTAAACATGGTCACAACACAGCAGATGGCAAATACAAAGTAATCCTGCAACTCAAATTACAAGAGACATTTAACAAGCGACAATTACCTTTTCTCAACACATAATTTTTCCTTGTATGAAGGCAGTGCTTCAAGATTTTAATGCAGATTGGACAGTATACATTGGTATGCATCAGCTCAAAAGTTCTTCTTTCCAATTTACTCCACAGTATGTTCCATGTTCCTTCAAAGTTACCATTTTTCTGTTGTGTAGTGAATCCTGCATTTGTTTCTCCATTAAAAGCATCTGACAGTTGACACTGGGTCAACGGCACTGTCACGGCGCAACGCCATGTGGGAGAACGTTATTGATTCATACAGTACACACACATGATACAGTGCTAAGTGCTATTTATAGCCATGATAATGACAGAATTTCATACAACGCAAACCGAGATAGTGAAACGACAGCTAACAGTAACAAAAGGGGGCATATTTAAACAAAACCTAATCGTTTTGGTTTCGTTTTGACATGCCGTTAGCGTTAGCTAACATTTTGCTATCTTGGTCTGCATTGCCCAAAATTTGGTTATTGTCGTGGCTATAGATAGCACTTAGCACTGTAAAACAGCAGGGCTATATATTGATTCACTCCGGATAAATCCTTTTTATTAGTTAAGTAACAGTAATTACCCAAAATAGATAGTTGCAGTTAGTTTACAGTTTGTTTTGGCTATATCATAAAATGGAAGATCTTCATCTTACTGATTGAAACCACTAACATTCCAATCCACTTCTTATCATTAAGCTATTTAATAACCATATATAGAGGATGGTAATCAAGAGGTGTAACGCCAGAGGTTAAACATTCCTGTTTTAGAGCAACAGAAAGACCATCATAAACTTGCCATATGTGAGGTTGAGTTGGTGCTTGGAGAACAGGGCTATGTCTTTGATACTTTCATATATGACTTCAAATAGAAAGTGAAAGTCTTTTTGGTCTATACATTCTGCATGCTGTCTGTAGTCCAACTTCTTTATGCAGGAATCCAAGTAAACCACTTGGACATCATCCAGCATCACCACCAGGGTGAACTCTGGGAATGGTGTTTCTCCAATGATGAATGTAGACAGAGACCATAAAGAATGAGAACCTGTGAGAGGAAGTAATCATGAATAAATGAAAATAAAGGCTATTGCTAATATAGGCCTATTATAATGGTATAATATACTGATATTGCTAAAGTGCTAATATTTTTATTGTTATTGTCACTTCAGATCTGCCAAGTACCGTATTAATACATACAGAAGAGTGTACATACAGACTAACTGCTGTGCATGTACATGCATTTGTAGGCTCTCCTGTGAAGTTGATGAAATGTGACTTATGCCTTACGTATCCTGGCCATGATATATATAATGTGAGCGTCTTATACTGTATAAACAGATAAAATATTTTCATAGTGATTTATGTATGTGAAATATACAGTGTAATATTTTGTTATCAACAGGCAATATGCATACTGTAGGGAAACATTGACCCAGATTAATTCACCACTGTTTAGGACTAGAATTATGTCTCACCTGAACATAGACCCATGTCGCCATGCAAGAAAAGACAGAAGAGGACTATTAATGTTTTCATGATGACAAAGTAGTTTTAAAAAAAACTTTCCTCTATCGAACTAATTCCATTTCCAAGACATTCCCAGAAACATTTCCCTAGACTTTGGTCGCTCACACGCACAATGACTACTGTTCCGTGTGTGTACCGAGCATGGGCGTTGCCACCATTGAATTTGAGTGGGAGGTGTCCCATTCACATTTCAAATTGATTAGTTGGACACCCCCCTCCCCCCACCTCGGGCCCCCATGCAGCAGTAAGCATGAAGCAGAGGGTGGAATGAAGAATCAGTGAGATGAGCTTTGCATGAGTCTATGATCAAATTGAATGGTCAGCACAGGCTGCATAAGGCAAGAAATCATGTCAGTCCTATGCTGCAATTCAGGGTACCTATTTCTGATTTTTTTTATTTTAAATCACATCAACAGATTTTTTTTTTTTTTTTTTTTTTAATGGCCCATGGTGATATTTATTGTCTGATGCCAATATTGTTCCTGGTATCTGGATGTTTTCAATTCCAATTCTACTGTAAATGCATTCTAAAATGTGACTATTACGCCAATGAAGAAAAGGCAGAAATTTTCAAAATCTTCTTCACAATGAAGTATCATATTGATCATACTAGAGGATGTATTGAATTATGTAGGCCTATTATGTATGCTAAGGCAGCTTTGTGCTGTATTATGTTTAGACCTAAGCTTGAAATAAACCGCCATTTATTTTGTTCGACTACTGAGGTTTTTATTTCAGTCAGCAGTTATTTGAGCAATAAAAACCAAACCTGCAAAGACTGCACTTGCATCTTCTAACTAGTACACACACACACACCCTCAAACACACAAAGGCCATGAAAATGAAAATACATTTATCAGATGTTTTTAGAGCCAGAGTTCAGTGTGTTGGTGACGCTGGAAGATATCCAGCTGGGTTAGTATGACACAGATGTGTGAGAATCCTTACTATTGAAAAGTCTCAAGTTACCTAAAGCAATAATTCCACCACACAAGTGGTGGATGGATAGCATTTTAACTATATGGGCAGTAGGTTTACCATCTGCTGTGGCGCCCCCAAGTGGACTGCACCCCACCCGCATCATTTCCGATTCCAGACCCTATATCCCCCACTTGAAATGTACAGCCACAGACAGTGTACAGCAGTAACTGGGGTGTTGGTTGGGTGTTTACACTTAGGCTACCTGAAACCTTGCAGTCACTGAAGGCAGTGGTTTGTGTGCAGAGTGACCCAGGGTGTGGCCGCTTACATGTGGGTCATGTTTACATTCTGATTAAAAGGGAATTAATCTACTGATAAGATCTGAGGTGCACTCAACACCTTTGCAGTAATACCCGACTGTGAAATGAATTATTGACAACAAGCATAAACACGGTCAGTAGTCGAGTTGTAAAATAAAAAGAAGGGGGATGGTGGACTTTATCATTTGGGATGGCTATTTTGCACTGATGAGTGCCCATGGAAAGTTCAGAGAACTGAATGAACTTCTCAATGCTTTTTATTACAGCCAATAGACTTGCGCATGAGTGTAGCCACACTGAAAGCCCTAGCAGCTCTTCAAGCGCTGCGCCTCAAAAAGAGGGATAGCTGTTTCTGTGTACGCTTGGCCACGCTATTTGCATGTGACCGGCATCTAGGCCTATGTGATGGTCTGGATAGTGTACAGTAGACAAACTTTATTTCGCAAATGTGCTTGCAAGATAAATGTGGATCGCCAGTCAGCTTCATGACATGTATTAAACGACTGGCAAGAAAACAGTGTTACCCTACGGCACTTTCTATGAACCCAGTACTCAGAGCATTATAAATGCATTTATAAAGGGTTATAACATATTCACAAAGTCTTATAACTAATGACAGTCACATAAGTGTTCATAACTGTTTACACAATCTAATGTCTATACTCCTAAAGCTTTATAATGTTATCTTATAAGTCTTTAAAAATTAAAGTGTCACGAAGCATTTTAATGCTTCAATTTGTTTTTATATGTCTAATTGCTCATGCCGCATAATGAGTTACATATGCTCAGTGCATACCCTAAGTAAAGTAAGATGAGCACATAATTACACACTAAGTGGTGTGTTCCCCTTGTATCAAAAGGCCAAAAAAGGTTATAATGCTTTGTGACACTTCAAGTTATAAAGGCTTATGTCATAAAATTATACAGTCATGAGAAAATGATCAGTTATGAATTCTAATGTCAGTCGTGATAAGTCTTTATGAATGCATTATAACCCTTTATGAATGCATCTATAATGCTCTATGAATACTGGGTTCATAGAAAGTGTTACCTGTATTTCTAATGTTAAAATAATTGTAATTTCCACATTAACTGATAAAATGGCGCAAAGGATGGTATGGGGGGATGGCCGTTTAAGAAGGGGGATGATTATACATTTTTATTTCAGAAGGGGGATGCCATCCCCCTAGCCTGACATAGCCTGCCCACAACACTACTGTTCATCCGTATTCATGGTCTGGAGGTTCTTTAACCTGAAGCTATTATAGGGCGGGGGAGGGCACTCAGCTCTGGTTTGAAACGATTGGTCGGTTGTTTATTAACAGACTAAACCCTCCCCAAAAGACTCTCCAGACCATGAATACAGATGAACAGTAGTATTATGGGCGGGCTATGTCAGGCTACCATCCCCCTCTACTCAAGTACTGGTGATAAGTCTGTCAAACCCAACTGGTGTTTGTTCCTCCCCCTCCATATTCGTTCCTATACTCTGGAGGTGTGGTTTTAGGAGAAATCTGAAGAAAAGGTATTGGACCTCTGAATTGTTTCTTTTCAAATGCCTTTTCTCAAACCGTTTTTCCTGATCACATACCCCACCTTTAATATAAAGAGACAGCCACGCAATAGAATATGCACATAAGCCTATCAAGTCCAACCACACCGTAATCGTGACCCCACCACAGAGTAGCCAGGAAGTGAAACAGATTTCTTTCTCGCATCACACAACAAACCCACTATATAGTGTCCCTGAAAAATTGCTACCTTTTTAAAATTGAGTGAGTGAGGGTTGATTTCACCGGAGCAGAATGAAATTTTTAGCTTGGCCAACGCCATCTACTGGCTCCGCTCAATTAATTTCAACAGATCGTCAGGAACAGCATAATGCAGTTTTGTTTTCACAGGCACTGATCTGTGCGGGCCAAATTCTGCGAACAGAATGAGAGATGGAAGCCATGATATTGTATCCAGACATCACCAACCTCGAGTCAAGACAAGTAGACAACAACACATTTTTAATATTTTTAATATTTTTTAACATTGCACAGCACTCTGTAGAGCGGAAACAATTGCCAGTGGAGATGTTCCAGGTACTTTGAACCTGTAATTCTGTTTGCAAAAATCCAGGGGGGGCATTGAGGAGTGTAGTAGAGACTGGGGGAGGGACAAGAGAGTTGTAAAATTTTGAATAACAGTCTCTAACATAACATAGACTTTGAATTACATAGACTTGCCGGATACAGCTTTAGTAACAGATGGTTCTACTTGGACGTTAGAGAATCTTGTCACAATGATGAATTACACAATAGCGTCTGATGCTGTCTTGGTTCTTCATCTGTTCCTGGAATACACGTCATAGATTTTAAGTGTTCCAACTTATTACAAATCAAAGTTAATCCCTCAGGTTTGAACATTATGTATACTTTGATATGACGGAAAAGGTGAAAAACAAATCTGTAACTAAATTCTTATGCAGTTTGCTTCAATCAGTACAATAACAGAAATCCAATTGCCTACAGTTCTGTTTCTATAATTGCATAAAATTAATACTTACTTGTTGCAGGGCCATACTCAGAGGGCCTCGCTGGAAGAGTTAAACAAAATGATATTGAATGATAGTTCAACTAGCATCAGCTCCTTGAAATCTTGTACTGAATGCATAATGTAATCATCGTACTGAATGCATAATGTAATCATTGTCTTCTGTGCCAAATAGTAGACTGAATCAATTTAGTGTCCATATGCCATGTAAAATGTCTTACTTGTAAGTCGTCTGTAGCACAACACAACAATGACTATGACTCCAACGACTAACAGCAAAGATAGTGTAATACCAGGCACCAACATTGGGGGTACTTCGGGCACAAGGTCACCTGGATCAAGATCTATGAATAAAATAAAAAGATAAGATGAAATGAGATCAAACGGAAATAAGAAAAGACAGTAGCCTATACTTCACTACTCATACTGTAGAGAATTCTAAACACAACACTTTCAAAACATATTTGTTCTGTATTAAACAAAATGCATACAGGAAACATTCAATATTACAATCACACACAATCAACACATCTGTCCATAGTCTTACTCAGAGTAACGTTTAGCTTGTTTCCCAGGCTGAGGTGTTGAGCTGTGCAGGTGTATTGGTGATGCTGTAATTCCTCTGCTCTGACCTCCAGGCTCTTCCTTGTCTGATATGTTCCATCTCCATTAGGTAAGAGATCCCCTCCAGTGATCTGGTGGTCAGACACAGGCTGGCCGTCTCTGAGCAGGGTCAAGTTGATGTGACGGGGATAGAAACCAGTAGCCAGACAGGTCACTTTGACGCCTCGAGAATCTGGGATTGTCTTCTGGAGGAGACGGACCCTGGGCTTCACTGCAGAGAATGAGGATTGATCATAAATGTAGCACTAGTTCTAACACATCATATTCTCTCCTGTTTGCATATTACAAGTATTTTAAAATAACATCAACACCACCACCAATAATAATAACAATAATCATCATCATCATAATAATAGCCCAATAATAATAATGACTAAACATACCAACTTACAATACTCTATCAGACTTCTAGTGAGGAAAAAAACTAGCCCCTCATCTAGTACCTTGTATAATTGCCTTGTTGTTACATTGTGTCTTTTTGGAACTAAAAGGCTGAAAAGCTTACAACTACAGTATTTCTTTTGTTATTACATAAAAATTCAAAATGTCATATGAGACCTGTTTTTACCACCTGTGCTATGCCAAGAAAACTATTACCTTAAGATAGGGTTGGGACTTTAGAGGAATTTTCATATTCGACTATTCATGAAGTTATCAAACAAATAATCGATTATTTGATAATTATGCATGACGTCACGTGCCTTTTAACGCAGTTCCTTACATATTTTTTTTGTCCAAAATATCACCCCCACATGTGGACATAGGCTATTAAGACCAAACACAACAGGATAGTTATTTCTAAAAAATAAACATATTAATTTATTGGTAAGAAAATATGCCATTATATTACATGTATGTTTACGGAGAATCATGAAATCCAACAGATTTGAACCCCAGATTTGAACGCATCACTCTTGACGAGATAGGCTAACAGACCTCTGAAAAATCGGCAACGAAAAAAAAAAAAAAAAAAACAACGGCTACGTAAAGTAGCCTATAATAATACATTTCAGAAATAATGAATGACAGTGACAGTAGCCTAAAACAGATAAACACTGTCTAATGGCTTTTTACATCCTTCCCTTAAACTGAAGGATAGGCGAGCCATATTGATGCCAGTAGACAATTGAAATTTTGGCCTACAGAAGAAGAGCCTATGAACAAAACAGCTCATGGACGCAAATAGGCAGAATAACAAACACTGATTGGCAATAATATCATTGAACAGTAGAGTAAACCTTTGACTAAACTGACTGATGTGGCAATTTTATGATGAGATGTAGCCAGCTTAAATATGCTTCAACAAACGTAACATTATGCTATTAAACTGCCAGCATACATTACCCATCACAGGCCCATCTATGCATTCTTGTTCAGGAAAATCAACATATCTACATGTTCTGGAGTAAGGCATGTGCGCAATCGATTTACTGTCAGTCCAGCAGCTTAAAAAACTCTTTCAGAGGGGACGGAGGTAGCGGGTATACATTGCACTGTGCCAATTTAGCCAATCTTGGGTATCTCTCAGCGTTGCTTTTCCACCAGTCAGTGGGATTTGTATCCAGGGCAGGTGGGTGGTCTTTGAGGTAGCTGTCAAATTCTGCATCTTCATCATTTGGGCGCGCAGTGTAATTCTCACCCAAAAGCGTAGCTATTGCACTTGCTGTCACGTTTCTCCGCGGCAATGATCCGCTGTCAGTCGCACGCTGTTCATCAACAACAGCGGTGGTGGCAATGTCCAGCAATGTATTTTTCAAAGCAAACCTCTGTGAAGGACTGAGAAATCCCTGATGTTTGTGGCGAGGGTCTAAAAGTATAGCAATCATCGCTGGTGACGTTGAGGGGATGTTGTCCGAATCGATCTGCAGAAATACACAAAAGGCTATTAGAACATTGGAGTGGGCCATTCACTAATGCACAAATATGTTAGATAGTGTTTACGATTAGGGAATAATTAAATAGGCCATTCATTCGGCTAGTTGAGACCGCACTTTGGACTTGAACGCTTCTATCTTGGGGTGGTCTTCTCCACTCTTGAGATGGGTATTTATCAGGCTGAAGGTGATTGGGTATGTGCTGGAGATTGAGACCTCCGTCTCTCCAGACAATATGGTTGTAGCACACTTAAGTGCCTTCAACACTGGTAAGGAGTCTTCCATGAGCTGCCAGTGCTCGTCTTTCATTTCGAGAGTTCTGGCATCTTGGATTTTAGTCACTGTGCGGTCAGAGAGCACTGCAGTGATGGCCCACCGTTGTTCCATTAACCTCTCAAACATGTCACAGACTGAATTCCAGCGAGTTTTGCAGGACTGTATCAGGCGGTGCTTAGGCAGTTGTAGTTGGCTTTGCTTCGCATCCAATGCGTTGGTAGCGGTTGTGCTGTGATGAAAATGTTTCACTAGCCTCCCAGCTGCTGCTATGACCCTATGTAAGTCTAGAGAAAAGCCATCATTAATGGCCAACTGTAATGTATGCGCAAAGCATGGCAGTGACTGCCAGTCGACACGAGAAGGGTCATTTGCTGCAACAATGTTCCGGGCATTATCGTGCACACAAGCAACGACTCTGTCACTTAGCCCCCAGTCATCCACGGATTTTTTTTAACTTTTCAGCCAGATTGTCGGCAGTATGTCTCTCTGAAAAACGTTCTGTGAGAAGGACTGCCGATTTCACCTGCCAGTCTTCCTTGATGTAGTGACATGTTAATGTGATGTAGCTTTCGGTAGTTAGGGCAGTCCAGCAGTCAGTTGTTAAAGCGACGTTGACATTAGCTAGCTTCTCTCTCAACTCTGCTTTCTTCTCTGTATATTTTTGCTCCAAGCGGTTGGTTAATGTTTTTCTGCATGGTATATGATACCCTGGCTCCAAATATCCCAATAATTCTCGGAAACCCTCGCCGTCAGCCACACTTAAAGGCAACATGTCTTTGAAAATCATGTTCACTATTCGCTTAGTGATTTCGTTGGCTCGTTTGCTATCGCACGTCCTCCTAGCTAGTGTAGCCTGGATGGTTTGCTGCTGGGGACTTTCGGTAGAGTATGTTTCAGAGTTAACATTCGGATGTACATTTTTTAAATGATACATCAGGGGAGATGTAATGCTGTGGTAAGCAAATAAAGCATCGCAGTAATTGCATTGCGCCTTCTCGTCTTTCATTGAAAAGTGGTCCCACACTAGACTTCTCCTAGCACGCTTCATCTCTGCTTGTTTGGTTTGATGTGACTGACGTGGCGCGCAAGATACCGGAAGAGGTAGCTGTTCTCGCAATGCGCGAGCCTAGAGCGATTATTTGTTAAACTTGGATTTTTATTCGAACAATTCTTAACAAACAAATAATCGATAATCAATTATTCATTAACAACCCTACCTTAAAGGTGCCCCGCCACACAAAGCCGTTTTTACCTGTTGGTTTTGGTATAGAATAGTTCTATATGACCTCAAGTTACACAGTGCATGTGAAAATGTAATACTGTCTTCGCTATAGGCAATAGCCTATTAAAAGAAATATGCAAAGAAATTAGGTCAGTTTGAATCCATGGTCAGTGCTACGTAGTATAGACAACGTTACAGCCATTGGCTGACTGAGGAGAATTATCGCCCAATCCATGCTCTCCTGTATTTGACTAAAGCCCGCCCCTTGAAATACTCGCGAAAAAGAAGGAATATCCATGAAATGGTAACAGACAACTTGTCAACTTGACGAATTCAACAGTCTTGGTAAGTGTAATCTGACTGTGGATGTAGGCTAACAGTCGGCTACTCTTGCAATAAGTATCTGATTATGTTGGCTACTGTGACATCCTGACTATGTAGTAAGCTTACCTTTGCAAAGTGGCTGTTTACAATCTGCAAGCTAGGTTGGTGCAGATATCCTCTTTCTCGGTTTCATGATAATATTCCAAGTTTTTTTTTTTCCGTACCTCGCAATTCGCAAGTAAAACTAATGTAAATATTCGTCCATGTGCTTTACAACGTCGAGCTTCAGCAGCGAATCAGAGCGCAGCAGTGGAAAAAAACCGGAAGAACCGCATGAAATTTTCGAAGGCTATTCCTACAGGCTGCAAACGATCTCATTACGGTCTCCTTGGACCGTTGTCAGTCCAAGTGAAGTCACATACCCTATTTGTAGACCTCAAAGAACAATTTAAATACCCTGTAGTGGTGTGGCATGGCACCTTTAAGATATACTATACACGTCTTGAGTTCACTATTCTTCATGCAACCACAATCTATGGCCTGCTTCACTTTGGAAACCAGTGTGTTCCTGGAAAACAGGGTCAGGCATTTGTCTAGCTTTGAAAACGTACAAGACAAGGGCAAAACAGCGACATCTGATAGTGTTCATAAATTCCATGAACCAAATTGATGCACTAGACGGCTAATTTTTGTATATTGTGGATAAGCAGAAACTGTATAAATTCACTCATGACAGATGCAGCACCCCCTTGGACGCAAGCATCTGATGTGGCGTCCTTTGAAAGGGATTTCAGGACCAAAATTGAATGAACGAACCAACCAGAAGAACGTAGGAACCGCCGGGCGGGATTTTTGACGTAGCTCATCTATTGCAAACTTACCAACCAATTATAACCACCAGTTATGAATGAGACATCTATATTATGCAAGTTAAATCAATTATGATGTGAATGTGGCAATTATGTCGCAGGACGTTTTGGCAGTGGATCTAACAGCTTGTAATACCCAGACAAAAGTAAATAAATTAATCTGAGTAATTCTGGCTTGTTGGCATTTTTGTTGTCTTAACACAACTCATTTTCCTGGTGAACCAGTAGCCTGTAAGTAACAGGCTACTGGCACACTGCCCTTTCACGCCTCTCCGCAGGCGTGGTTTAGTCAAAAGATGCTTGCACGTGGTTGGAGCAACCTCATATGAATGACATGACACTTCGACCACTCACGTTGAAGCTTTGTGACGTAGGACGTGTCGTCACGTAAGCGCCGCCAGGTCGGGAACGAAAACAGAACAGCGTGTTAGAGAAGAGATAAGCAGAGAACAATAATGGCTGTCAATGACCGATGTTTTCCTGGTGAACCAGCCCCCTGGGCGTCAACACATAGTTTCTGGTTCACCAGGAAACTCATTTCCCATGGGGTGTCTGAATCCCGAATCAAAATAGCACTCTGCGTGTTTCTCTAGCACTCACGATTGTGCTACATGAGCCACCATTTCACATAAAGCACAATAAATAATTGCTAATAACAACCTTATTTTTTCAATTACCATTTGTAGGTTACGTGAACTTCATCCACAACAATTCCCACCAGGTTGTTTCGATAGACTTCAGAAGAAAGCATAGCCAGCCACTTCTTCTTTAGCCATGACTCGGGACTGCCGAATACAAGCTGGTAGCGTCCACTGATAATGTCATCGTCGTTTTCTCCTCCCAACTGCTTAGCTGAAATCCCCAATAACTCTGCCTCGCGGATCTGATCCTCTACCAAAGCAGTCAGTGGAGAGACAACTACAACAATGGGGTGCTCCATACGTGCCATTTCCTTTACGACCAAGGGAGCCATTTGGTAAATTAAGCTTTTGCCAAACCCGGTTGGGAGAAGAGCAATAACATCTTTGCCATTAAGAAATTCTTCCAAAACCATTCTCTGCTCGTCCTTTAGAAAATCAACTTGAGGTATTTTGGATAACACCGCTGAAATTGCTGCTTCCATCCCGACGCATGATAACTCCTCGCACGCCGCCATTACTGTTGTGATTCAGGGAGGGGCGGGCACAGCCGAACTACCCTGGGGGAGGGTGTCACGTTCGATAAACGTCATACCCACTGAAATCCCTCCCTACGATCCTGATTCGTCGTGCTGGCCCGGTTATTTCGAAAACGGAGGAGGAGAGCGAATCACTGGTGTACCAGAAGGTTTGTGTAGCCATAGCTTCTGGTTCACCAGGAAAACAACTCATGTTAGTCAATCTAAATTCAATTAAAGCCCAGTGAAATTTATGGTCTAGCAGGGACCAAACTTATGCCCTGGATTTACATTGGTCATTTTCGTACACACAGAAATCTAAGTTAAAGAGGAGGGATAGGTAGCCTGGGAATTCCCATGCTCCTTTGCGCGCTTATTTCATTTCACTCTGCAGAGGAGCATGGTGACCATGGCCGTTTTTCTCGCTTGCTTTTGGTATCCAATCGCAGATTAAAACAGGATTTGTACGGCCCTCGATTGCATTTTACGTCACATGGTGGCTCTGGTATTGGCTTCGAGGTATGTACAGACGTTATGATAGACATTCGTAGCGCCCAATAAACGGCAATGGACAATTGTAAACGATGCTTCCGCTACGAGAAAAGCAATAGGTAGGTCCCCAGACTAAATATCACTTGTGATTTTACTTTGGCATTCGCCAGGCTAAGGGATAGGAGGATGAATAAATTGATATTTAGTGCACTTTTTTTTACTGTGTTATGAAGGAAGTTTGTGCAGTGGAGGGCTCCAAATGTCTTGAGAATCTTGTACCCTTTTAAGAGTTATCAAGACTGAGATTACAATCTTACCTTTTCTCATCACATAATTCCTCCTAATGTGAAGTTGATTCTTCAAAGTTTTGATGCAGATTGGGGTGAATACATTTGCATACAATGATTCAACTGTATGTTTTACAATATGGTTCCACAATTTTGGCCAAGTTCCATCAGAGTGTAGAATTTTGTCTTGCATATTAAAGTTCAACTCCTCATCATGCATGCTGTTGAAAGCATCCCAGGACATAAGTTGCCCAGGAATATCATTGTCAAGTAGCTCACAACCAGCAAATCTCTGCTGAACATGAATGCCTGAAATTGTTAAGAAGATAAGGGGTCTTCACACAAAGAACTTTATAAAAATAACGACACTGTAAATATCTAGCCTGATAAACAAGCCTAAATGTGAGATTGGAAGTCTATTTAGTCTGGCCTTGATGAATGAATACAACGGGAGATTGAGAGCACAACCCGTTGTCTTCTGTGCGTACAGGCCAACGCTCTGTCGTTTCTCCCTCAAAACCCCGCCCGCTTTGATTCAAAACACATCTCTGCGTTATGATTGGTTTTAAACCCCGCCCGCTTTGATTCAAAACACATCTCTGCGTTATGATTGGTTTTGCCAGATTCCTGGCATTCTGGCAGAATTGGAGAATGACGCGAGGCTAGACCCACTCGCAGAGATTTTGGCGTCCAGCGGGTGCTGGTTTACTAGGCTAGTAAATATCATTCCAATTAATATGAATGACAGCATCCACACCACAACTATAATAACATAGTCCCAAATTATTTATTTATTAGCTGAGCGGGAGTGGGGCGTGTGGAATTTAGGAGTGTGTTTTTTTTTTCAGCCTCCCTCCAGTTTTGCTCTGATATTGCTCTCTGCACAAGTTTGGGGCTTAAACAAATCCATGAAGAATTCACCTGTTCCTTCTAAAGTTCTGAAGACAGTATGCTATGCTCATTGCGGTGTAGATGCGTAGAATTTGCAAAATATTTCATAAAGGAAACTGTAGGCCTATTATTTTCTTACAGTGAAACCATGTATTTTAGTGAGTAAAGATTCATTTTGTAATCTAAAAAAAAATCTCACTCTTGTTTTCCTAAAGACTGCACATTGTTGTTATAACTGCAATGCATACACTACAATAGTAATCAAGCGCACACCACAAGCATCTTTGTGCAGCCACTATGTGGAGTGGAGTGTGAGCATGAATTTGGTCTGAGCATGGAATGGCATAATGGAGTGCGCCAGTCAGATTTGAGCAAATGGCAGAAAGGAAGAAGCAGTGTTCTCAGGTCCGCTCATATGCTTCGATGAGCAGAGAAAAAATAGAAATAGGCCTACCTTGTGTACTGTTCATTTGGTGCTTTGAGATCAATGCTCTGTCTTTCATGTTTCTGTGCTGATGTCCAAATATTAGACTAGCATCTGTCTGTTCTTCATCTTCATGTTTTGACACATATTGTTTGTAGATCAGTTTCTGAATATCTGAGTCATAATAACCCAATTGGACATCATCCAGCATCACCACCACACTGAACTCTGGGAAAGGTGTGTCTCCAATGATGAATGTAGATAGAGCCCACAAAGAATGAGAGTCTGTAAAAAGAGTTTGCAAATAAAGTATGCATATTAATCTTGCACATAATGCTGAAAGGTTTGGCCAATGATGAATTACTAAAAAACATCCTTGTCATCTCAGTTCATTTTACTGTATATTTATCATGAAGCTCCTTTAGCTGTTTGATACCAGGGAAACACACCACCACAACTCATCTCACTTCATTACTTTACATACATACATGCATACATACAGTTATTTATGATGATGATAATTTATCAAAATAAATGTCCCAAAATAAATGAAAGATGAAAACCTCACAGTGTTGTAAAGTGACACATTTGAAATAGACTCAGAAGATACTCAAGAAGTATTTACAATGTTGGATTGTTTGAAATATGGGAATATGGGTTGTATGACTATGTTTTCAAAATATTGAAATGCTTACTCATGTTTTGTCAAGTCCGAAGCTGGACTAGTTTCCCAAAAGGTTGCACTGGAATTTCCGATTGCCAACAAGTTGCTAGTTGTAGCAACTATATTTTTGGGAAACGGATATCTGATACAGATTCACATGTTGCATCGTAAATCAAAATGGCAAACCTGCTTTGAGATAATTGGCCTTTTATGTTGATCAGTTATCTTCTGCCTTCCACTTTTTTCTAAGGTTGGGTATGAATGTTGAGTTTTGAAATATTGTCTTGTAAAACAGTGCTTGTGAACACTTTTTTGATAAATTCAAGAGCTGCTATGAATGTTGTAAAATGACCATAACATTTTCTTTATGTACCTTTTTCTGCTTAAATTGATATACAAAACACAATAAAAGCTGCAATCACACACACTTTTTAAAAAAGGAAATGCTTTTTTTTTTAAAAAAACAACGTTAGGCTTTGTATATTTATCAGGAAGGACTTTTCAGTTTAAGGACAATAATTGGTGGCTTTACCATGTGACATGCTTTTGATTCAAGATACGCAGATAGCGAATGATTTTTATAAGACTGATTCTAGATAAAATAATCATTACCTGATTCAACAGAGGTGACAATGTTCAATGCAGAGAAGAGAAACAGTAGTCCAAGCATGATGGCATTGGTACAGTATACTGTGTGCTTCTGGTTTTCTAATAATATTGAATTAACCCCACTTCCTCATTTAGTCAAACCTGCCTAACGGGAAAGGTTAGACCTAACACAATAAAAGCTGCAATCACACACACTTTTTAAAAAAGGAAAGGCTTACAGACATTTTTTTTAATAATGCTGGGCTTTGTATATTTATCAAAAAGGACTTTTCAGTTTAAGGACAATAATTGGTGGCTTTACCATGTGACATGCTTGTGATTCAAGATACGCAGATAGCGAATGATTTTTATAAGATTGATTCTAGATAAAATAATCATTACCTGATTCAACAGAGGTGATCAATGCAGAGAAGAGAAACAGTAGTCCAAGCATGATGGCATTGGTACAGTATACTGTGTGCTTCTGGTTTTCTAATAATATTGAATTAACCCCACTTCCTCATTCATTCAAACCTGACTAACGGAAGGGTTAGACTTGTAGTTTAGACCAGTGGTTTTCAAAGTGGGGGCCGGGGCCGCGAGGGGATGCCAGGGGGGCCGCGGGAAGATGGAGAAAAAAAAAAAATACATGAAATAATTTTATTGAATAACAATAATTTTAAAATATTCCTGTTTGCGATTAACTGCATTATGATAATCATTCACATAAAACTTACAAATAATATTTTTAAACCACGCATCCCTTTCTAATTGTTTGGCATGTCCATGTGTTGGAGTATGTACGGATGGGGCCGCAGCTAGGGAGACAAAGCGGAGTGACAGCGCTAATTAAACAGAAAGCCCCGCACGTCGTTTTCAGGACAAGGAAGCCTTTGTGATGAGCTTAACCAAGTACTGCAGGAGACCGTGCAGGTGGTTAACTTTATTAAAACTCGACCCTAAAAGGACCAACTCTTTGGCATTCTGTGTGACGAAATGGGAGCTCCGATTCCAATTCTCCTACTGACCTGCCCCTTTTCTCCATGAATTGGCCATTTTCCCCGCCTAATTCAAAGAAGCTTGAGTACAGCACCTCGGCTTAATAACCGCACTTCATGGTGGTATGTAGAGCTTGAAACGGGCCTTAAAACTAAGACCCGAACCGGCCCCAGCCCGAGAGAACTCCACCCGAGCCCGCCCCGGCCCGTATGATTGACAGCTTCATAGAGCCCGAACCCATTTGCAACCCGACATTTTTCAATTGTGCGCATATCAAAGCAGTCAACAATGAGTCATTTTTGCTGAACATTTCTACGTTTTTTATTCAGATTAGTTAGCCTACAGATGTCTGAAGTTCAAGAACTTCAAGGCTAAAATAAATGATCTGCCCAAAGTTAAAAGAAAAATAACCAGTTGTCTTGTCGTCGCACTTCTTGCATTTGACATACCCCACTGCCTCGTTTTTCTCATTGTGAACGTGCTCAAAATGTTTCCACAACTCCGACCTCGCATTTACTGGCTCGACCAACATGAATTCGCCAAGGGCTAATCTCCGTTTAACTTCTTCTACATCCATTTTGCATCTACTAACGCATGCCTGTAGATCGAACGTTAGGCGTATCATGTGATCGCATATTTGCCGCGCATCGGCTTTCAGCCCGAGCCCGAGCCGGGCCCGCTTGGAATATTGAAATTAGACCCCGAACCGGCCCGAACCCGGCAGGTCCTGTTGGGCCCCGTCGGGTTCGGGCAAATATTTCCAGCTCTACAACGTAACCTGTTATGTCTTGAATGGATAAAGTTCATTATTCGTGAGCGTTCACCACCAATATATAATCATGTGTTCCTTGTCCTCATAGCCTATCCGCACTGGCCGACAATTTCTGTAGGCCACAGAACTTTTCAAGGTATTTTGCGCACAGACAGACAAGACAAACGTCCAAAAACATATAACATATTAACATGCGCCTCTGGTTGGATCGAATAAGTTAGTAGAAATACTATGACTACAACTAATCTAATTTGGAATGAGTGAAAGCAAGCGGGAGAAAGAGAAAGAAATATCGGTATGTTGGGTTGAGAAATGAGAGGGAAGCAGTGGAGATAGAAGACGTGCGCAGAGGTCTCCGACTGAACGATAACATTTTCCCTGTCACTGCGCTTTATTTGAGGTTCTCTCAGATATACCCTACCTAGGCTATCTATGTTACACGGAAAACTTAGGTTACTGAGAAGACAAAAAACAGGTGGAGATTCTGTTTGGCAGGATAGAGCCTATTTTAAAAGACCCTTGCATAGGCTACTTTGTTCGGATCATGAACGTAAAATCATGAACGTATTTGATTGATTGATTTTCGTATTTTGTCTCTAAATGACGATGAATGTTGAACAGATATAGACAAACAATACAGACAACAATCACTTCTAGATAGGCATTGTAGGGCCTACGTATGCCATTAGTGGTGTGCGCAATCAGCAGAAGAACTGCGCTGCGACTCATCTCCTGGTAATGTTACCCGCTGTCGCACTAGAATACGCACCCTACAACAGCCAATAGTTATTCAACAGCAGAGACAGACAAACTTTTTCTGATGTTGGCTATTTAAAAAAAAAAAAAAAAAAAGTGACGTCACATTTAACGGCCCAGCCCCCAGCCCCCCTACACAAAACACCTTCCCGCGCGCCTGGCTCCACATGGAGCGGGAAGGATTTAACTTAACTAATGGTAATCGGCACCATAGGCAATAGGCAATTTCTAATATTGTTAGGATACAGGTTACGGATGTCCACTGTTATGTGCCACTGTCACCTACAGGGAGCAGTAGCAATCTGCAATAGATACTAACACCACCTAGCTACTGCTCTTTTATAGTTGCCTCCGCCAAGGAGGTTTTGTTTTGCTCAGCGTGTGTGAGTCTGTGTGTGTGTGTGTGTCTGTCTGTGAGCAACATAACTCGTAAAGTACTGCACGGATTTGGATAAAATTTTCGGACAACGTGTGTATTGGGACAAGTAAGAAGTAGAACTGATTCGATTTTGGTGGTGATCGGTGATCCAGAACACCATCTGTGACCACATTGTCTTGGCGGAGGTCTGCGCTCTCTGAGCGCTTTTCTAGTTTTAAATAATTTCTTGGATTTTTAAAACAGTAGAGTCTTGCTGGCATAATATGAAAGAGGAAGTACAATGACCCTTTTTAACCCTGTCTGTAGGCTAAAGCCCAGCGCAGAGTTGGAAGTCAACATTCTCCACATACTTGTTTAGGCTATCCCTAGCCTAGGTTATCATATTTGATATTATGGGATGCTTCTTAAGAACAAGTAAGACGGGTTTTTAGAGCTGAAAGAATAATAGCCCTAATGTTACCTTTTCCTCTTGAGGAGCCTAGGGTTAGGGTTAGTCTCCTACTGAGTATCAAGATTCTGCTCCTTTTTACGATGTTGCAATATACTTTCGGTCCTTATCACACCTACCCTGGCACACCCTCCCAGTGACGTAACACCTTCGGCATTGCTGTCGCTGGTCTGGCCAGCTGCTGATTGGGCAGGACTTCTGAATTCCCCAAAACTGGGGAACTTGGTTAGGTTTAGGGTTAGGCCAAAGTTAGACTTCTACACTGAGACAAGAGTATAGTATGTCTAGAAGAAATGTTTTCACAAGAAAATGGTGGAATTGGAAAGCATTTATTTATTTTAAGTTAAATTATTAAAAAAGAAAACACAGAGGATACAGAGGGTGACACTCTCAGGTGCTTAAAGGACAGCTCCGGAGTGAATTCAAGCTTAGTCCTTTTGAAGGAGCTTGCTAAATGCACCAATTAGTAAGTGGAACAAAATAATTTGGTACAGCATAGACCGAACGCGAACGCAGAAGCGAAAGGTCTACACTTTCCTTGATATATTCCATCGTAGGTGTGAAAGGTTAAAGGTGTTTGTGGATGATTCTCTTTCATCTGTTTTACCTGAAAGGAAACAACATGTGTTACTCAGATTCTAAAAGAAATTATTTACATAAAGTAAAGTGTCATTTATCAAGTCAACTAGGTTGTAGGTTGCAGAGTCAGGCTCTGCATGGGCCAGGGTGATTACAATAAGGCTTGGATCACTGGGAGTGCAAAGATCAAACATACGGCCCACGGGCCGTATCCGGCCCGCCAGAGGTTTTAATCCGGCCCGGGCGTAGAGAGAAAAAAATTATGAGCATGTCAAAGAAATAAATCAAGTATCTAGCCCGCTCCTGTGCCGAGCTATGATTTTTTAAAGAAATAACCGAAATGCCCAATGCCGCCACTGGGGGGTAAATTTCAGTTTGACTGTTTTCTCAGTGATATTACGGTTGTCTTACCATACCACTAGAGCTGGAAATATTTGCCCGAACCCGACGGGGCCGGTTCGGGGTCTAATTTCAATATTCCAAGCGGGCCCGGCTCGGGCTCGGGCTGAAAGCCGATGCGCGGCAAATATGCGATCACATGATACGCCTAACGTTCGATCTACAGGCATGCGTTAGTAGATGCAAAATGGATGTAGAAGAAGTTAAACGGAGATTAGCCCTTGGCGAATTCATGTTGGTCGAGCCAGTAAATGCGAGGTCGGAGGTGTGGAAACATTTTGAGCACGTTCACAATGAGAAAAACGAGGCAGTGGGGTATGTCAAATGCAAGAAGTGCGACGTGATGTTAAAGTATGACAGCAAGACAACTGGTTATTTTTCTTTTAACTTTGGGCAGATCATTTATTTTAGCCTAGAAGTTCTTGAACTTCAGACATCTGTAGGCTAACTAATCTGAATAAAAAAACGTAGAAATGTTCAGCAAAAATGACTCATTGTTGACTGCTTTGATATGCGCACAATTGAAAAATGTCGGGTTGCAAATGGGTTCGGGCTCTATGAAGCTGTCAATCATACGGGCCGGGGCGGGCTCGGGTGGAGTTCTCTCGGGCTGGGGCCGGTTCGGGTCTTAGTTTTAAGGCCCGTTTCAAGCTCTATTACGTTGTCTTGGTTAATAATCGAGATGAAGCTGATATTAAATGACGATAGCTACTATGCAAAATGCGAAAAAAAAAAAAAACATTAGAACTAAGAGTAGGCCAATACGTTTTTGATAGCCAATTGTGAGAACAGATCTTTTCCTCTTTTTCGTGGCCACACTGGCCTTCCAAACTGCTGTCAGACCTGACTGAACAGTGCGCTCTCAGAGAATTGCTGTCAACGTTGAGGAGGTTAGGAGGAGGCATTCTCTTAATAGCTGGGCTATATGGGTCAGCCTGTCCACTAGAGCTTGCTGAACTATTGGACACAGTAGTTAGTCTATTAGTGGATGTATACATATTTTTATTTTCATTTAGGAAGGGTCGGATAAAAATGCGGAATTTTCTATGCTTGATAGCCTAAAACAAAGTCCGGACCATTGATCACGCTTCTCAGGAATTCTGATAGGCAGCCTACCTGTAGTGTCAGTTATCCTACGAGCCTCCTTAGTTTAGTTTTGCACTCTGCTTTATACAAGTCATGTATGAAATTTAATGATTGATTTGAAGTGAATCAATAAATATCTAGCCTAATCGCAGCCCCCTCCAGGGGGGGCTGACGCTCTGACATAGGGGGCTGCAGCGTACGCAGCCCCCTATGTTCCCGCGCGTATGTGTGGAGCATTTGGCTATGCCCATCTCCGTTTCTGTAACCCTAGACCACAGGTCTGCACAGTTACTGCCACCACATTGGGAAAAAAGCAAATAATAGAATTGATTGAAATAAAATTGATTGCAAAACCTCATTGGATTGGATCAAAAATCTCCAGAAATATCATTGTCTGACTTTTTGACAGGTATTAATATGCTTTTATTTGTGATAGGTGAATATTTACACCACCACATGCACACCATTTGAAAAGACAGCAAGGGACTTTTGTTTTGTCCAAAAATGTATTTATTGATTTGCTTTCACAAGTTAACAATCACTACATTACACATCTGAACGCTAGTTAAAACTGTGGGTATATATCTACATTCTCCAATTGGTTATATATCTACATGCTCCAGGCCCTCATTAGTCTCTTTGTCCTCCTATTTGCTCTGTGATGATCATGTGACTCTGGTTCCCTCAGCAACCAAAGAAGAGAATATCTTCAAGCACTCTGAGGTAGTCGTTGCAGACGCTCCCTTGACAGGTTGCTTCATCTGGCCATACGTCCACCTGTGCCTGGGAGTCCAGTGGGAACTTATACCTGTGAGAGATCAAAGCAACACTCATCCACCTGTGGCATTTCTATGGGACTGCCTCTTTCCCTGTGTAGTCAGTGATCTTGAGTGACGTGGTTTGTATTACTGAATGACCTTTTCAGTAATAGTCTGTGTAGCTGAATAACCTATAGTCTGTATTAATGAATGTCCTTTAGTCTTCACTCTAGCTAGATTATATGACACATATCATGAAGTGACATCCTCCTAGATTGGCCTAACCCTCTTGTTTCTGCTTCTTTTGTCTCTCTTGCCTCCTCTGCCCCAACGCACTGGCTGAGTGATGAACCTCCCTGCCACCAACCCTACCCCACTACGGATGCTGATCAACCCCCCCGGAGCCACACACCAGGACCATCCTCCCCTTTTCTCTGAGGCCCTGATGGAACTGGCCTGATGGCCCCCTGATGACCACTACTTAGATGGCGACCAACACCCAATGAACTCTGATCCCACTCCAATTACTGACTAATCCCACACTCCAACTACTGACTCCATCCCTTGGCCCTGACTGTCACACAAACTATGTGTATATCATCTCTGACTACATTCAGTACTCATACTGTTTTGTGTTAACCATGGTCAATCTATGCATCAGACTTTACGGATACTTTATTAGGCCCCAGGCAGGTAGGCTGAGTCCATGAGGCGTGGATCTGCCCAAGGTTTCTTCCTACATAACAAATTATTTACAAAGCGAGGGAGTTTTTCCTTGCCCCTGATTCTCATGGATGCTTCCCGTACTGTCTGTAAAGCGCCGTGAGACAATGTACTGTATTTGTGTGCTATACAAATAAAATTGAATTGAATTGAATAGTCTGTACTCTGTCTGAATGACCTGTAGGCTGTGTTCAGCAGTGTTGGGAGTAACGAGTTACAAAAGTAACTAATTACAGTAATGCATTGCTTTTTGTGGTAACTTGGTAATGTAAGGCATTACAGAAACAAGATACAATTGTGAGTAACTCAAGTTACAATGCATTTCTAAATTGGAATGAAGTGGCATTTTTTCCCTCATACAAATTTGCCAAAAATCACTGAGAGGTCAGCAAGGGCAAAACGTCTGCTGTGCCAGAATTAATGTAGAACTTTACAGTCTCCGCTTGTCATTCTCATCATAACGCATTAATGAAGGTCATAGTCTACCGTGGGGCCCGAAGAGTAACTTAAATGTAATGCAATAGCAATGTAACACCTTACATTTTCAAAACAGTAATGTTGTAATGTAAGGGATTACTTTAAAATGTCAGTAACAAGGAATAAATAACGCATTACAGTTTTGCAGTAACTTGCCCAACACTG